>JACXGI010000311.1:0-60761 GCA_016801175.1 Esox masquinongy
GGCTTTAAACTTCTCCACAACAGTATCTCGGACCTGCCTGGTGTGTTCCTTGTTCTTCATGATGCTCTCTGCGCTTTAAACTGACCTCTGAGACTATCACAGAGCAGGTGCATTTATACGGAGACTTGATTACACACAGGTGGATTCTATTTATCATCATTAGTCATTTAGGTCAACATTGGATCATTCAGAGATCCTCCCTGAACTTCTGGAGAGAGTTTGCTGCACTGAAAGTAAAGGGGCTGAATAATTTTGCACGCCCAATTTTTCAGTTTTTTATTTGTTAAAAAAGTTTGAAATATCCAATAAATTTCATTCCACTTCATAATTGTGTCCCACTTGTTGTTGATTCTTCACAAAAAAATTACAGTTTTATATCTTTATGTTTGAAGCCTGAAATGTGGCAAAAGGTCGAAAAGTTCAAGGGGGCCGAATACTTTCGCAAGGCACTGTAAGTGTAACTGGGAAACCAGTTACATTTTCAACTATGACCTAGGTGCAATGAGGGTTAACTGACTTGTTCGGGGACAGAAGGACGGATAATTTACCTTGTCAGCTCAGGGATTCGAACCACAAACTTATATCTTAGATTGTCCCAAGATGGCGCCGGTGATGGCTGCCTCTGGGTTTTGCTCCGTAGTGCTTTTCGTGTTTTTGTCTATATGTCCTGTTTTCTGCCTTCCAACTCGGGTCATATTTACCAGAGATGAGCCCTTAAATATTGGACTTTCAGCTGTGCATACTATTCCACCACTTTTGATCGATCGTGTGACTTTCCCGGAGTTGCTAGTTGGAGGTGCAGCTGTGCTCTATGGTCGGAGACGCCAACGTAGACGGGGAAAAAGAGCAGGCGCGCTTGTTAAGCTGAGACAGCGGGGCTTTCGCACAGCGCTCCCGTCAATCCACCTGGCGAATGTTCGCTCTCTGGCCAACAAAGTGGATGAACTGCGGCTCCTCTTCAGAAATAACTCGGATTTCCGCAGATCGGCTGCCCTCTGTTTCACCGAATCCTGGCTCTCCGAGCACATTCCGGACAGCGCAATTCATCTACCGAGATTTAATCTCACCCGTGCGAATCGAGTAAAGGAGGTAATGGGAAAAAAGAGAGGAGGCGGACTCTGTCTCTACATAAACGAATGTTGGTGCACTGATGTCACAGTGTTGGTAAAATCATGCAGCCCTCACTTAGAGACATTATTCATTAACTGTAAATCGTTTTATTCACCGCGGGAGTTTCCCTTGTTCATTCTGGTCGCCGTGTACATCCAGCCTCAGGCTTGTGTTAGCGAGGCATTACTACAGCTGGCTGATCAGATAACTAACGTGGAGAAAAACCATCCAGACTCCCTGTTTAGTATTCTTGGGGACTTCAACAGAGCAATCCTCAGCCGTGAACTTCCAAAATACAGACAGCATATTAAGTGCCCCACCAGGGAATCTAACACATTGGACCACTGCTACACAGTATTAAAGGAGGCCTATCGCTCTGTCCCCCATGCAGCTTTGGGACTCTCTGATCACTGTTTGGTTCACCTTATCCCGACCTACAGGCAGAAATTAAAATCTGCTAAGCCTGTGGTCAAGTCTGTAAAAAGATGGACCAATGAGTCTAAGGTGGAATTACAAGCCTGCTTCGATTCTACTGATTGGAGTGTCTTTGAGGCTGCAGCCACAGACCTAGACAAACTCACTGACACTGTGACATCTTACATCAGTTTTTGTGAAGACGTGTGTGCTGACAAAAAACTTCCGCACATACTGCAATCAAAAACCCTGGTTTACAGCAAAACTCAGGCAGCTTCGTCAGTCCAAGGAGGAGGCCTGCAGAAGTGGAGACAGAACCCTGTACAATCAGGCCAGAAACACACTGACAAGGGAAGTCAAAGCAGCAAAAAAGAGCTATGCTGAAAAACTGGAAAAGAACTTCACAGCCAATGACCCCTCGTCGGTGTGGAAAGGCCTGCAGGTACTCACCAACTACAGGAGACCATCCCCCCACACTGCTGGATCTCAACGACTGGCTGACGAGCTGAATGTTTTTTATTGTAGGTTTGAGCGGCCCCCAGTCACACCTCTCCCCCACTCCAGCACCATCTTCAAACAGTCACCTTCCCCCACTGCCACCCTGTCACCTCCACTCACTGACCCCCCCACCTGCACTAACCATCTGTGAGAAGGGTGTACGGCAGCTCTTTCAGAGGCAGAAGTCCAAGAAGGCTCCTGGCCCAGACGGTGTGTCACCATCCTGCCTGAAAGTTTGTGCTGAACAACTGGCCCCCATCTTTACACACATCTTCCAACAGATCTCTGGAGCTGTGTGAAGTTCCCTCGTGCTTCAAACGCTCCACAATTATCCCAGTCCCCAAAAAATCCTCCATCACTGGATTAAATGACTATAGACCTGTCGCCCTCACATCTGTGGTCATGAAATGCTTTGAAAGATTAGTGTTGGCCCATCTGAAGGACATCACAGGCCCCTTGCTAGACCCATTGCAGTTTGCCTACCGGGCTAACAGGTCTGTGGATGATGCTGTCAACATGGGACTGCACTACGTCCTGAAACACCTTGACTCTCCAGGGACATAGGCAAGGATCCTGTTTGTGGACTTCAGCTCGGCGTTCAACACCATCATCCCAGACATCCTCCATACCGAACTCATCCAGCTCACTGTGCCAGCCTCCACCTGTCAGTGGATCACAAACTTCCTGACCAACAGGAGTCAGCAGGTGAGGCTGGGGAACACCACATCCAGCACCCAAACAATCAGTCCCGGCGCCCCCCCAGGGTTGCGTACTCTCCCCACTGCTCTTCTCCCTCTACACAAACGACTGCACCTCAAGAGTCCCATCTGTCAAACTACTGAAGTTCGCAGACGACACTACGGTCATCGGCCTCATCCGGGACGGTGACAAGTCTGCCTACAGACAGGAGGTTGAACAGCTAGTCCTCTGGTGTGGTCAGAACAACCTGGAGCTTAACACGCTCAAAACTGTGGAGATGACTTTGGACTTCAGGAGGAGCCCCCCGACTTTGCCCCCCATCACCATTCTCAACAACCCTGTGTCTGTAATGGAATCCTTCAGGTTTCTGGGATCCACTATCTCCCAGGATCTAAAGTGGGGGCCCAACACAGATGTCATCATTAAAAAGGCCCAGCAGAGCTTAACCTGTCCAAGGAGCTACTGATCCACTTTTACACAGCCATCATCCAGTCTGTTCTCTGCACGTCCATCACTGTTTGGATCTTCCACGAAACTGGAAAGGAACAGACTACAACGGACAGTCAGAACTGCAGAAAAGATCATTGGTGCCAACCTGCCCTCCATCCAGGACTTATACAAAACCAGAGTCTGTAAAAGGGCAGGAAACATCACAGCAGATCCATCACACCCTGGATACAACCTGTTCCAGCCCCTCCCCTCTGGTAGGAGCTACAGAGCACTGTACGCCAAAACGAACAGACACAGGAACAGTTTCTATCCACAGGCCATCACTCTGATGAACAGTCAACTTCAGTCACTTAGTGCCAGGCACAATCCCTGTATAACCACCCAGTAACTCTGACCCTAACATGCACCTGTCTACTACTTATTTATTTTTAATTATTTTGTCATCCTGCAATTCAGTGTTGTTCATACTGTATATATACTGTATATATCATATACACCTACCCCATGTACATTACACCTGCACTAAAAATTATTTATTCATTCCAGCATTGTTTGCACTCTGCTATATATATAGATCACATCCACTGTCATTATGTAAATAATAATACCTGCACAATAATATTTATTTCCAGCACCCTTTATACCCTACTCATTGCACTACTGTCTCACCAGTCTTTCTATGTTGTTCTTTGGTTAATTTTGTGTATTTATGTGTACTGTATATTGCAGTCGGTGACTCTTGTTGAGTGTCCTTTGTTTAAGTCTTTTATGAGTAAGCACATCGTGAGTCTGTATAATCCAGAGTCAAATTCCTCGAATGTGTACACATACCTGGCGAATAAAGCTGATTCTGATTCTGATCTGTGTCCATGTACATAAGGTGGAGCTGCGGACCTACCTAAGCGAACCGCAGCTGCTTGGGATGGGAGGATCTGCTCACTTGGGGATCAGGGCCTTGGGACATGATGCTGGCTACCAGACTTTGCCAAGTAGAGGTAAAAATCTACTGTTAAATATATTTCACAATTATGTAAAGTGGAATGACATTGGTTGTATACTGCAAATCGTTTCCTATTCACTTTAGCTCTTCCGTATAACCAAACTGCATGATATAGTAAACAGTTTTGAAAATAGTTCACACCATCAACAAACATGTGGTTTATAATGTTCCAGCAAGCTCTGGCACTCATGGTAAATTGGTAGCTGTGTTTTCATATTTGCTGACTTTCTCTCAGGACCGGCTGGCTCCTCATCTAGGATTAATCAGTCCACAAATATCTCTTCATATGTTACTCTCAGAAGAGGACCCTCAACTGCCTCAGGCCTAAAGGTAAGACTCCAACTAACTCTAACTAGGAGTCAAAAGAATATTGTAGGCAGCACAAATATTGTTGGGAGTGCTGTCCTGTTATCTTTGAAGAGCTGTCGTGAGCTGACTTGATTACATGCAGCATCCTGTACAAAATGCTGAGTACATGAAAAAAGTTACCAACTTTTCCGGTGTTGTGTGAGTTGTAACAGCCTATGCAATCCAAACTCATTACTGATTTAATGGTGTGACATGGTCGGAGAACCTAATACATTTTTGCATCTCATTCTAATTGAAAACGGAGGTGGCATCTAAACTGTTTTCTGTCAGCCTTCTCTAACCCAACTCTCTTCTTTCAATTAATCTCCTCTTTTTTCACATACGCTCTGTTTGTCCGTCTCTGTTCCCCCCGCCTCCTCTACCATCCCAGCTTCCTCTCCTTCTCACTGACTTTCTCTGGCTGATGTCATGGGATTTGTAATTTATGCCCTCCCTTCCTACTCTCAGGAGAGACCAAAGAGTGCCTTGGAGCGTCTGTACTCTGGGGATATGCCGCAGCAGAGCAGGGGGAGAATGAGTGCCGAGGAGCAGCTGGAGAGGATGAAGAGGCACCAGAAGGCTCTGGTCCGCCAGCGCAAGAGGACCCTGAGTCAGGGAGAACGGCAGAGCTTTTCATCACGGGCCTCATCCTCATCCTCACAGCAACGCCCGCTCTCCGCAGACCTGGGCTCTGTACGTTAGATCAAAGCCAAACACTCTGCATGGCTACTAGAGCTCCAGCTACAGTGCATGCAGATGTAACAATGCATGCGGCCACTAATCCATTGTAGTTGCATGGGTTTTCATAATGCAGTTGATGTGAGGGGATACAGTAAGTGTGTAGGTGCTGTCAGCTGGCACATAAAGACGGACTGCTGTAGCTGTCAGATAGGACAGGTGAGAGATGCTGAGGTGTAGCATGGAAGTGTGACAAGTGGTATTCTCACCTAAATGAAGGACTATGAATATGTAGTAACAGACAGGACAAGCAAGGCGTGGGCCCTGATTTCAAGTGTTCTTGGCTCCAATAAACTGATTTAAATGATTTAGAGATATTGACATATGGCATTTTATACTACAGGCTGCCATTAATTAAGTGGAATCTATAGCAACGATATGCCATTTTTTGTAATGATGGCCATCTCTGGCTTTTTGTTGGTTAGCTTCTGAGAATCATATGTGAATTGATTAGATCAGCACATTGATGAGATCAGCTTTGTAAGGGGTTGTAACTGATTGATTGTTCTGCACTGAATCACATCTCTTTTGCTGCATTAATGGCCCATTCCCATTCTCATTCCTCTCCAACTCTTCCTTCACCCACCCCTGGCAAAACACAAAGTTTTTTTTAGCATATCATATTACCATATTTATCTTACCTACTATAGAAGCTGTAAATATCAAGTGTACACACTCCTTTTGAAAATGCAGCTTTTGTTGATGTAAAGGCTAAAATCAAGACAAATCATGTCAGACCTTTGTTCACCTTTAATAAGATCTTGTAACCCAGACTATTTTAGTGAAAAACAAATGGCCATAATTTATCTGTAAAATAACACAAAAGAAACACAATGCCTTTGTTGTGTAAGTGTATACTCCCATTATAATGGGGGTTGTAACTGTGTTCAGATTTAACCAATAAAATTCCAAATCATGTGCAATGGTAATTTGCCATCATCTAACATCAATTCAAGTGCTCCTGTAAGATTTCCTTGAAGATTTTAAGTTTCTTAGTTGCATACGCTAGACATGGTCCATAAGGAGCTAACAAAACAGCTATAAAAAAGGTAAAGATCAAGAGAGGGATAGTATTTAGTTATGGAACACATTGAAGACCATCATTAAGAAGTGGAGCCAAGATTACACCATCATGACATTGCGAAGATCGGGATGTCCTTCCAAAATTGACAGGCGAAGGAGATAGCGAATCGGCGAGGCTTACAAGAGGCCGACAGCAGCGTTGCAGGAAGGGGCTTTGGCCTGGATAGATGAACAATTAATAACTCCTAGTATTTTTTGGATTTAAGGGGGACTGTGTAGAACCCTGCCACTAAATAATAACACAAATTGTCTCATTTTCGTCTTCCCTTGCCAAACGAGACCGGTATAGTACTACCTAGCTCAGGGTGGTTTAGGGTTTGAAGGACTTAAAACATTAACTACAGATGTCTACTGGTCATTCTTGCATATTTTTATGCTAGTAGGACAGTAAAAATCTTACATATTTGCCCCTATAAATCCTGCTGCCTTCTGGCAGGAATCTGAAGGAAAAGATGAATTTCTCCAACATGACAACAATCCAAATCACACAGCCAAGGCAACAAGAAATGGCTTGCAAACAGGAAGATCAATATCCTGGAATGGCCTTGTCAGATCTTGGATCTCAATTCTATAGAAAATCTGGGGACTGACTTAAAGAGAGCTGTACATAGCAGACTGAGCTTGATTTTTTCTTTAAAGAAGAGTGGGATACATTTACAAAAACAGGTGTGCTAAGTTGATAGAAACCTATCCAAACAGGCATACTGCTGTAATCCAAGCAACAGGACACTTATGCAAACAAGGAATTGACTGTTATTTTTTACATTTATATTTTACTTATTTATAATTTCTGAGAAATTATCCATTTGTTTTTCTATTCAAAAGTCTAAAAGGTCTGACATGTATTGTCTAGAACTTTGCATCAACAAAGTTACATTTTCAATAAGTGTGTGTTACTGTACGCGTGTAAACCTTTATCCATAGTATTGCAGCTAAATTGCTCCAACTCTAACAGAAGTGCAGTTTGACCTAAGCTCTCAGGCTCCATGACGGTGTGTTCCTGTTTCTCTACTTTTGTAGCCCACTGCTAGTAACCCCATCAGTTACTTCTAAGGCTGTCTATATGTCTCCCTGTCTGTCTCTAACCAGGTTTCATTGTGTTGCTCAGATTAAACAAATAATCCTGCAAAAAATCTTCTGACAATATTTACAACATTTTATTTTAAAGTTCTTACTCTAACCGTTAAATGGATTTAATAGTAAATCGCAAACATTTTCAAATAATTTGCTCATGCATCAACAAATACTGTACATTTATTGTTTCCCCAAATTACACCACGAAACACAAACCACTGAGCATGCAATGTAATGTTTCAAAATAATACCGGATTTCCAAATAATAAGTAATGTGTTGTTTTGCTTTATTTTACAAAAATCTTGTAACTGAAGGCTAAGCAAAGTGTGACAGATGAGACAAAGGTTTTAGTCGCCCCTTGAATAAAATCTTTTGGAGATTGTGTTGTAATAAAAGTGCGAGAGACGTTTGTTCACATACGACCCATTCTTAGGCTACAGTGCACATATTTTGTTGCTGCCACTGTGTGTGGTTGAAATAGGCTTTGCTTGTCTCACAATTGTGTATTTTTTTTAAACATTTCCTCCCTTTTCCTTTACTTGGAAAAGTACTGCAGCAAACACATCTGTTAAATCAACATGATGAGTTACCAACGACTCAGCTGGCATTACCTAGCTACCCACATGAGATCTGGTGCTCTTTTCACTACTCATTAATTTTGTCAGGCTTTCTTGCGCCATTTAATAACATCTAGTTACATTAGAGCAGAGCCAAACGACACTCTTGTTCATCTTGGAGTAGCTATGGGGGTGGGAAGGACTAGTGCCACTTGCTCGTCAGCCAAAACACACGATTGTTTTGCCATGGTGTAGATTCAGGAGTGTACTCAGCTTGGAGTATAGCGGCGCAGAAAACCCTGCTGAACATTTATCTTTGTGCTACTTTTATCTACTGTGCTAACCTTTCAAAGTTTGATCAGAACTCTAGTTATTTACAAACAGTATGCTAGTTTCTTCTCTTTTTCTGCAAATGGACCATCTGCTAGGCTCCCTCTTCCCCACATATTTAATGTAGAGGTTTGCAAATAAGAAATAAACATTTTTCTAATAAATACATGCTTGTCATGTGTTTTTTCTTCATTACATGTGCATTATAAATATGTATTTGTGATATTTTCAGCAGTGGGCATTTTTTATTTTGTCCAGTAAGCACAATGATGACTGGAACCAATTTGAAATTTAAATTAATGTAGTTAGATGGATTCCTCTCTTCTTCACATCTCTCTAATCACTTACTGTACTAGTGGACTGGCGCATGCTGTGGTCTGAGAGATTGAGACCTCATATATTGCATGTGCAACACAGCCCCATCAGCAGTCCTGTACACGCTGGTGGTTTTGCCTGTGGAAAGACTGTTCCATTTGTCATATTGTATGTATGCCGTTCTATGTGTATGCTTGAATGGAGAACACACAAACATAAATATTAACATTTTTGTGTAAAAATATGAAAATGCACAATATAACTATGCTTTATGTTTCTACAAAGAAGACCATACAATATGAAGGTCTTTAGAGTTTCACTGGATATGGTCACTTAAAATGACAGCATAGCAGAAAATAGAATTCCTTAGCCAACAGGTGGAAAATCTTTGACTAATGTTAGGGACATTGGTGTATGTCTGTGTGACAGTAATGTGGTTATGTAGCTGGTGTGTGTCTGTATAACAGTAGTGTGATTATTTTACTGGTGTGTTTCTGTATTGCAGTGGTGTAGTTATGTAACTGGTGTGTTTCTGTGTAACAGTGGTGTGGGTGTGTTGTTGTGTAGTCGTCCTGTGGTTGTTTAGTTATGTAACTAATATGTTTGTCTACCCTTCCTCCAGTGGAGGCGAGAGCAGGAGTTTGACCTGCAGCTGCTGGAACGGGCAGTACAAGGTGAGGAGGCGCGGGGTGTTGTCCAAGGAGAGGAGCATCCAGCAGAGCACAGGGAGAGACCCCGGTCCCAGTCAGACGAATGGTTGACCCTCCGCTCCACAGCCACACCCACCCAGGAGGTGGATCTGGAGCCATTGGACTATGACCTGGACCTCAGCCGAGAGGTAGCCCCACCTCCATCCTGCCTGCTCTCACACATAAAGCCTAGATGGACACTATATTTAGTATTAGTTGGTATAATATGGCGCTTGCAACGCCATGTGGGTTTGATTCCCTCTGGCGACCAGTGCTTCACCATGTCTTCCCTCATCTACAAGTTAAGCTTGTTTAGACAGTTGGGCTAGTTTTCAGCTTCAGTGTTTATGAACATGAATATATTCCCCAATCCCTACAATAACAGTTCTAAAGGTGAATACCAGTTAATAGGAAGGCACTGGGTGTGTTTCTCCGTGTGTAGCTGTCCAAACCACAAAAGGTGTTAATCCCTGAGCGCTACATAGACTCGGAGCCTGAGGAAACCCTCAGCCCTCTGGAGGTGGAGGCTCGCCAGCGGAACATGGAGCGCATCAAGAACATTCTGGCCAAGTCCAGGTACACACACCACCACTGTATTCACTGGGCCAATATGGATGATCGGGTTTGACTGGTCATTCAATGAATTGTGTTTGTGTGTGATAAGTGTTCAGATCCTTGCGGGACCCACTGTGCAGGCGGACAAGCCAGAGATGGTGGGACTAGATGGGGGTGCACAACAAGAGCAGAAAAGGATTATTACCATGTCTTACACCCTGGCCTCTGAGGCCTCCCTCAAGAGCAAACAGGTTGCAGGTAATACCAACATACATTCCTACTACATGTGCACGCACATTACACACGGTTTTATACACATCACGTTATTTAAACACCTACCTGTCCTGAACACACACTTCTCCTGCAACAGGCGTTAACACAAATATGTCTCAGAGCTAGAGGAATATGTCTGACTGCAAGTGATAAATTACCATTTATTATTATTATTTTTTTTTAATTGGTATACACGCAAAGTATTAAACCTTTCCAAAATTCAAAATATATTGTACCTGAATGCTCTAAATATCTCACTCCTATCAACTTCTACTAGACATTTTAGTCTTGCCCTTCAAACTTCAACTGAACTGAACCTTGGGATAAAACTTCTGCCAATTATGTGTAATTTCCAGCTGCCATGTTCAGAGTACTTACGATTGAGTTGTACTCCACTTTTTGGTTCATAGACAGATTTTAAGATACTGCTGGCACTTCTGCAGAAGTTCACCATGGAGGAGGCAAAACACATCCTCAAATCATTATCTTAAAAATATGTGTATGACAATATCAATAAACTACCTTGCATCACTTTGACATCCTCTGGGTAGTTGAAAATGGGATAAAGGGAAATTCGCTAGCTTCAAGAATGTTAGACAGATGATAGAGGAAAAAGGTGCCAAACTGGGCAATTGGGCTGTTCATCTTCTAATAACCAAACATTATTTCTTATTAGTGTGGATCACATGAGTAAAGACGGAGGAGCTAATTATGATCTGTGTTGAATCTTTCAGAGGATTCTCATTATGAGGCTATTTTGTGAAGCTGATCAATAATCCAGTAAGACTGTGCTAAGACTGTACTCTGCATCATCCTGTGGCTGGCTCTTTGAACATGATTATGAACCCTCATAAAAGACACCAAGATAAATGTTCATATATACTTCATAGCAGGCAGGTAGGCAGGCAAAACAGGCTGGTTCACTCATCAAGCAGAAGCTGTTCCTCAGATGAGTCGCTCCTCTCTCTGTCTTGCTCCTCCTTTTTTCCCCCTGTCTCTCTCTGTCTCTGTCTCTCTCTCTCTCTCTCTCTCTCTCCCTCTCTCTCTGTCACACAGAATTGCACTCAAGTCTTTAAGATGTGATGGATCTTAAAATGCTTAGAAGAGCAAAGTCAATTATTCTAAAAATCTTTCCACTATAGAGACATTTCTGAATATCACACAAGACATCTTGTCAGAAGGGGCCCAATCAATGTTTTTTTTCAGTCAATTCTGTGGTGTAAATGAAACTGTGCATACATGGTTTAATTTCTACTTCTTTCAAATGGATTATATACTGTATGAAACTTCCATATTGCCGATATAAAGTTGCCATAAACACTGGGATATTATTGACATACAGCTACATTTTAATTACAAATGACTGTATATGGGAGTCGTAAGCACAGCTAATATTGTGTGTTGTTTAATGTACATTATGTTTAGTGTTTAAGTTGGATAGGTGTCCTGTGTGTTATTAAGGATGGTCGGCGTGGTCCCACCAAGCATCTGGCCTAACCTTTCGATTTCCTAGTGCTGTTCCTAATGTGATCTAATGTCCTTTTCTTCCCTCCTCCCTCTCTCTCTCTCTCTCTCTCTCTCTCTATCGTTTTCTCCTGGTATTTCATCAGTGGTGCCACTCCAGCCTAACATCCCTACCATACCCGCTCCACCACCTCCTCCTCCACTTCCTACTTCTTTTCTTCCTGTCTCTCAGGCACCTCCCCCTCCTCCGCTAAGCAATGGATTTCACTTCTCATTTGTCTAAATCAGAGCAGATAAAGTAAGGACAAACAAACAGCATGTTGAACATGCTAATGTAAAGGGGCTTTGCTAATTCTGCCTAACGTGGGACTGGCTCCGTGCTGCTTCCAAAACCTCTTGTTTGCATGCTCACCGAACTGTTGTGATTCTAAAGGTATTAGAGCACCACACTCATTACCGTCAGGACACACATCTGCAAGCTGCCAGCTAATCTCTCTATGCTAATTGTCTGTCAATTGTTTTTGTAACACCCAAATTGTTTGTGGGGGGTTTTGGGCAAAACAAATGTCACTAGCTATGTGTGCATTGTGTGTAGTTAAACAGAACTAAGAATTATTTAGTTTCAACACAGCATATTATCAGTAGAACAGTGTTCACAGCTGCATTTCACAACCCCAATTATCCTGCCATCTGTGGACTGTTTAAAGGATTTACCTAAACAAACAACAGGGAGACACACAAAGTGACACTCTTTTCAATGTGCACACACATGGACAGTTCATAATATTGTGTGTGTCTGTGTATATTCAACTAACTTTTGACCATGGCACTGTCAGGCGGCTCTGGACTGGCTCATTCATGCACTATTCATTGTGTATCCTTGACTACTAACCCTATCTCCCCTTGCCTTATCCATGGTGTATAACTGTGCATGTCTTCGTATTTGGTGTATTCCTTCTTTTTGGTGATGTCTCCAACCTGTTCCTGTTTCCTTTCTCATCCATGTGCTGTTCGGCTTGAAAGTGTTGGGCTAGCATTTTGGATTAGTGAAGACCTGGAGTTGCCCAAATGGCACCCTATTTCCTATATAATGCACACCTCTTGGCCAAGGCCCATAGTGCGTATTTAGTATTAGGGTACTTTTGGAGGGTGCTATTTGGAGATGGTTCCATTTGTACGGCCAAGCCTATAAGCCAAGGGCGTAGGGTTGGTTTGAACATTGGTGGGGACACACTTTTTAACCATACTTTCGAAACCTAAGCCATGTCACTGAAAGCATGAACAGATGCAAGTTTACATGCGCACACACACGCTCACATATACAAGATAATGCATTCTATTGAGCAAAAGATAGATTTAGTTTTATTCACACATTCAGCTTCAGGATACCCTTGTCAAACTAATGTAGAAACATTAAATGCAACCTTTGTTGAACTCGACACACATCTGTTTGCATCATTGTAGTGACCTGAATATACAGTTAAGTCCGGAAATAATTGGACACTAACACTGTTTTGTTATTTTGGCTGTTTACCAAAATCTATTCAAGTTACAAATAAATAATGAATATGGGCTTAAAGTGTAGTCTCTCAGCTTTAATTTCACCGTATTCAGGTGTCGAAATTACCGCTCTTTAATATGTAGCCCCCTCTTTTTCAAGGGACCAAAAGTAATTGGACAGTTGACTCAAAACTGTTTCTTGGACAGGTGTGGGCTATTCCTTCGTTATTTCTTCATCAATTAAGCACATAGAATATCTGGAGTTGATTCCAGGTGTGGCATTCGCATTTGGAAGCTGTTGCTGTGACCCTCCAACATGCAGTCAAAGGAGCTCTCAAATGCAAGTGAAACAGGCCATCATTAGGCTGCAAAAACAAAATCCATCAGAGAGACAGCAGGAACATTAGGAGTGGCCAAATCAATAGTTTGGTACATTCGGAGAAAAAAATAACACACTGGTGAGCTCTGCAACACAAAAAGGCCTGGACGTCCATGGAAAACAACAGTGGTGGATGATCGTAGGATCCTTTCCATGGTAAAGAAAAACCCCTTCACAACATACAGCCAAGTGAAGAACACTCTCCAGGAGGTAGGCACATCATTATCCAAGTCGACCATAAAGAAAAGACTACACGAGAGCAAATACAGAAGGTTCACCACAAGGTGCAAAGCATTCATAAGCCTCAAGAATAGAAAGGTCAGATTAGATTTTGCCAAAAAACATCTAGAAAAGCCAAGCCAGTTCTGAAACAACATTCTTTGAACAGGAAGAAAAAAGTATGGAGAAGGCTTGGAACGGCTCATGATCCGAAGCATACTACATCATCTGTAAAACACGGTGGAGGTAGTGTGATGGCATGGGCATGCATGGCTTCCAATGGCACTGGGTCACTAGTGTTTATTGATGATGTGACAGAAGACAGAAGCAGCCGGATGAATTCTGAAGTGTATAGGGATATATTGTCCACTCCGATTTAGCCGAATTCAGCAAAGTTGATGGGACGGCGCTTCACTTTACAGATGGACAATGACCCAAAACATACTGTGAAAGCAACCTAGGAGTTTTTTAAGGCAAAGAAGTGGAATATTCTGCAATGGCCGAGTCAATCACCTGATCTCATGCATTTCACTTGCTGAAGACAAAACCTAAGGCAGAAAAACCCACAAACAAACAACAACTGAAAACAGCTGCAGTAAAGGCCTGGCAAAGCATCACAAAGGAGGAAACCCAGCGTTTGGTGATGTCCATGCATTCCAGACTTCAAGCAGTCATTGCTTGCAAAGGATTCTCGATGAAGTATTAAAAATGAACATTTTTTTTGTGGTTGTGTTAATTTGTCCAATTACGTCTGAGCCCCTGAAATAAGGGGACTGTGTATGAAAATGATTGCAGTTCCTAAATGTTTCATACGATATTTTTGTTCAACCCCTTGAATTAAAGCTGAAAGTCTGCACTTCAATTGCATCTTGGTTGTTTCATTTCAAATCCATTATGGTGGTGTTCAGAGCCATAATTATGGAAATTGTGCCAGTGTCCAAATATTTCCGGACCTAACTGTATGGTCTGAAAGTAGCTTAATTGTAATTTGGGTGTAAGTCAGGCGTAACTCCAAAAAGAGTCAAAGTTGTCCACCAAAGGAATGCAAACAAAATAACAGTATTTTTGTATTTTTTTTACCTAGGGGATAGCAGACAACTTCTTTATAACAATTTACATACCGTACTGTACTTTTGAACTAAAAGATGCATTCTCAGACAAAACTGCTACTGTCAAGCCAAAACAGGTCCACTGAAAGTGTGTACTATGTCGTGTGTGTGCCAATATGTGCGATTGTGGAATTTCAAGACTTTGGTACATAGGGTATGGATTCTAAATTCAGAGCCTTTGGAAAGTATTCAGACCCCTTCACTTTCTCCACAATTTGTGTTTAAAATTGATTATATTTACTTGATATATAAGGTACTTATAATTGCCATAAATCTATACACAGATTTCCTTTATGGCAAAGCATAAACACGTTTTAGGAATGTCTTCCTATTTGTTGAAAATAAAAAATATTTAATATACATAAGTATTCAGACAATTTGCCATGACACTCGAAATTGAGCTCAGCTGCATCCAGAGTGATGTTTCTAGAACTTGATTTAGTCCACCTGTGGCAAATACAGTTTAAAATTCCCAGGAGACCAGTAGGCTCTATCATTGTGAAATGGAAGAATTTAAAACCACCAAGACTCTTAGCGCTGGCTGTCTGGGCCAAACTAAGTAACCGGGCAAGGAGGGCCTTGGTCAGGGATGTGGCCAAGAATCCTACAGTATGGCCATTCTAACAGAACTTCAGAGTTTCTTTGCAGGGCTGGGGAGCCTGCCAGAAGGAAAACCATCTCTGCAGCACTCCATCAATCATGACTTTATGGTGCAGAGGCAAGAAGGAAGCCACTCCTGAATAAAAGGCATATGACATGATGCCTTATGGACTGATAGCATGAGGATAAAGATACTCTGGTCTGATGAGACCAAAATCCAGCAATTAGGCCTGAATTCCAAACGCTACGTCTGGTGAAAACAAGATACCAGTCATTACTTGGCTAATACCAACCCTAGAGTGTTGCATGGTGGTTGTAGGATCATGCTTTCGGGTTGTTTCTCAGGATCAGGGAATGGGAGATTGATCAGGATTGAGGGAAGGATAAAAATATAGAGAGGTCTTTGAGGAAAACTTGATCTAGAGCACCCACAACCTCAGACTGCGGAGAGCATTCATCTTTTAGCATTACAACAACCTGAAGTACACTGCCAATCAATCAAAATTATTTTATAACACCCTTTACATCAGCAGTTATCACAAATTGCTTTTATAGATACCTAGCTTGAAACCCCAAAGTGCAAGCAATTGATGCACAGTGGCTAGGAAAAAACTTCCTTTATGGTGCAGAGGCTTCCTCCTTGCAAGTAAATTTGGAACCTAAGAAGAAACATAGAGATGAACCAGTCTCTGAGGGGTGGCCAATCATCTTCTGACTGTGCTGGGGGAAGATTATAAGATTAAATGACCTTTTGGGGCACACATATTTTTGCATGTTCAGATGTCCTGGGGGATCTCCTCCCAGACCTGGATCAGGGTATCAATGAGCTCCTGGACAGTCTGTGGCGCTACTTGGCGTCATCGGATGCACCGATACGTATCGGACGCACCGATACGTATCGGTTCAGAGGTTCTCAATTGTATTCAGGTCTGGGGAACGTGAGAGGGCCAGTCAATGGCATCAATGCCTTCGTCATCCAGGAACTGCCTACACACTTTGGCCACATGAGGCTGGGCATTGTCCTGCACCAGGAGGAACCCAGCGCCCACTGCAACAGCGTAAGGTCTGACAATGGGTCTGAGGATTTCATCCTGGTACCTACTGTAACAGTCAGGATACTGTTGGCTAGTACATGGAGGTCTGTGTGACCCTCCAAGGATATGCCTTCCCATAACATCACTGACCCACTGTCAAACGGTCATGCTGGATGATGTTGCAAGCAGCATAACGTTCACCACAGCGTCTCTAGAATCTTTCACGTCTGTCACATGTGCTCAGTGTGAACCTGCTCTCATCTGTGAAGAGAACGGGTAATGGTAACATGTACCATTTGTAAAGACAACATGCGTGAGCAGGCAAAACATGTCTTTTATTTCTTATGGGATTCACATTCAACTCTAGGTAATAACAGAATAGCACAATCATACAATAAAACATGGCAACAAAGAAAAAAATGAACTGATCTTTTGAACATCAATTTTCACAAGATTTCCCGTGCCTTTAGAGCTCACACACCTCCAAAACATCAGTGAGCCACCACCATGCTTCACAGTGGGGATGGTATTCTGTTCACTATAGGCCTTGTTGACCCCTCTCCAAACATAGCGCTTATGGTTGTGACCATAAAGCTCTACTTTGTCTCGTCACTCCATCTTTATAAAGTTCCATTACCTTGTTACACAGGTATTTTGACAGTTCTTTTCTGCTCCCCATGGCTCAGTATCTAGCCTGCTCAGTGCATCCATGTGAGAGCTAACACACTCATTGACTATTTATACACAGACACTAATTGCAATTTAAAAAGCCACAGGTGTGGGAAATTCACCTTTAATTGACATTTTCACCTGTGTGTGTCACCTTGTGTGTCTGTAACAAGGACAAACATTCAAGGGTATTTAAACTTTTCATCAGGGCCATTTGGGTGATTTCTGTTATCATTATGATTTAAAAAGGAGCCAAACAACTATGTGATAATAAATGGCTTCATATGATCACTATCCTTAAATAAAAGACATTTTTTTTGCATGATCAGTCATATTTTCAAAATCTGTGCCAAAATTTCACCATTTCTGCCAGTGTACAGTATGCAAACTTATGAGCACAACTATATGTACATGAGCTATTTCAGTGTTATTTTAAATAAATTGGCACACATTTTTAAATATCAGTTTTCACTTTGTTATTATGTGATATTGTGTATAGATGAATGGCACAAAAAGTAATTTAATAAATTATAAACTTGATAACAAAACAAAATGTGGTGAAATTACCCCAAACACACTGCCATAGCTACTGTATAAATAAGTTTTTCTGGGCCAGAAAGTGTACATTTATTAGCTGGTCAGGTCAATCATCCGGTCTGAATACAATTGAGCATGCCTTTCACATGCTAAAGACAAAACGGATGACAAAAAACCTGAGACTTGCAAGAACTGAAGATGGCTTCAGTACAACCCTAGCAGAGAATCACCACCACTAATTTATTGCACATAATGTTAACCTGTCCAAATAATCATATCCTAGAAAATGTGCAGTTCACAGTGTAATGTATGTACTTTACCTTTACAGTCACTCCATTATAAAAAATAAAAGAAATTTGTCACTGTCCAAATCATTTTGACATTCACTGTAAATCACAGATTCAATCATGTCTCACAAAACTCTGTTTTTAACATGACTGATTATAGGACCAAAATTATCCTTTTGAAGTTCTTATAGACTTTGTAGTTAATTTTGAAGATATTGATGCCACATTTTCAAGAAGATAAGTTATTTGATGCAGTTACCCTTGGTTTTACTGCACCTAAACTTCATCCTGATTATTCATGGATTGCGCCTCTGTCACTTGATTGTGTCGTTGCCATTGTAACTAACATTCTGTAGAAGCTACAGTCATTCTGATGTCTAGTATTTGAGCAAGGGCAAATTTATGTTTTGTCTAAATTACACAATAGGGGCTTGGAAATACGACAACATTGCTAAAGTAGGCTAATTTTTACTAGAAAACAATTTTGCCCAGATCATCATCATATCAGCAAATGCACTTTGAGAACTGCTACTACTTAGTAGTCAGTAAAAATTGTCTAGCAATGCTAATGTTAGCTAGCTAAAATTCAGTGGACCCCTCTCAATATTAACTAGCTAGTTAACATTATACTGCATCCAAAATCAATTTGGTGACATCAAAATAATGACAAAAAACTAGTATGCTACTAGTTTTTTGCTATCATAGATGTGATATCGTGTTTTCAAGCCTTAGTAATGCACTTAAGTGCAAATCTTTATCAGCTCCCATTGAGCATGCATTGAGTAGAATGCTCTGTTTTACATTAGCTCCAAAAACAGTATTGTGACCCAATGATCAATCCAAGAATACTGTTTAATTGAATCCCAGCTAAAAATGTATTCTTCATTTCATCCATTATGCTTGGTATTGTAGAATTTTACAGTCTTTTGAAACTAACTTTGTATTCTGATCTTTTTCCCTCAGCCAAAGTGGTTTCCGAAAACTGAGGTGCCATGATTACAACAAAACCTGGATTCTTGAAGACAGACTTGATTTGATTCTAACAGTTACACTGCTTCTTAGTAGATTAACGTTAGTGAACATTTAACCTGCACTCAGTGGCACACACATCAGGACTCACACAGTGAAAATAAATTTGTAGCTAAAACAAAGTTAATATTTTCTTAAGAAAATGTATGTATTTGCTGAGGGAGCTGATGTGCATATTCACTTTGTGTCTAATATGTTAATCCAATAATAGAAAATGTTTTATACATGTTATTGCACTTTTATCATGTTATTATACTGTATCATAGTGAAGAATTGAAGCAGATATTTTCAAAAGGAGGATGATACGTTTTATCTTGAATAGTCATCTGAATTTGGAGGAAACCTGTGTTGTTTTAAAAAAATACTGCGGAAAATTAACCAACTGGAAGGTTGAGATGAACATGATGATAAAGTACTGAACATGTTATTATGTTATTTTTTCTTTTAAGGCACCTTTTATGCTTTATCAGACAGGGAAGTGGAGAAAGAATTTTTGGTGAAAGCACTAAGTCAGATTCAAACACTTGCTGCAGCAGAAAATATGCACCAGAGGCAGCAGCTTGGACCGCGTGACTACCGTAGGCCAGTGAATGTCATTTTGATTGTGTATTTGTAAAAAAAAAACAAAAAAACTGAGAATATTCTTACACCAAATCACTTTCAAATAACACTTGTGTTTTTATCTAGCACTGCCAGTTTCTTATTAGCTTGCCAAATTCATTTTTGCTTACAACATTAGGAAGAAAGTCTAATATTTTCTGATTGTCTTGGGCAGTTTGCACAATTCATATTTTATTAAAATATTAACATTGCATTTGTTTAATTCAATGGTTTGTCTTCAGAAAAAAAGGTATCTGAATCCTGAAAATTATATTTACGGTATGCTGAGATATTCAGTGAATTGACTGTACAGTATGGAATAAAAAAATATTGAATCATTGTAATTTGTAAAATCTGTGAATGGCAGTTGAATATTCATAACTGACTGTGTCGGAATCTAAGAAAAACCTTTATCTATTGCTAGTTCATGGAACCTTTTCTTTATGCTAACCATCATCAAAGACAATGTACAAAATGTAGTCTCATCGTAGCTCCAAGGATTCTCTTTGAACATTTCTATTGATTGCTTTGACCTTTTACATGTTATTCTATTATTTGAGAAAGGAACCTAACTTACAGGCTCAACCAAAGAAGATGAACTTTTAATAAAACTTTTTGAAATGTTTCTTTAGTTCAAAGCTTCTTCTAAAAGGGCATTTTTAATTCCATCTCTCTGGATTTTCAACTGGGAAGGTGGGTAGAAATAACATTGCTGTATTTGACGCATAGAATTTACAGTTTATCTTTAGATGTAGAAGAAACCGAGACAAACTTGCCATTTAACAAAATTTTGTACAGGTTCTGTAAAAGTTCAGCTATGTAAAAGTTATGTTAATTGTTTTGTCAGTAGTTCATATATCATCATAAAGTTGTAACATATTATGATAGCATGTACTGTCAGTTCTGCATAATCATACATTTCTAACATTCTGACAGCATGAATTGTCAGTACTACACACTATCATACAGTTCTAACATTCTCAAGCATTATCTAGCTTATAGGCTCTTTTTGCTGCTATCTCCCCTGTGAAATCTTCATCTTTAATTGGAGAGTAATTACATACCCTTGTCTGCGGTGTGGTACTCTTTGAAAACACCTGTGAGATTAAATGCACCTCCCAGAGCTCCAACGGTGGGAGCTGCCACGTCTCCTCTCCTGCCATCCCACCTCGAGGAGTGGGAGTGTGGGCCCCAGAGTGCCTGCTAGCCCTGGTGGGTATAAGACCCATCGCATCCACTATTCTGCTTATTTTGCAATAAATAGGCTGGTTTTTTTTCCTTCCTGCAGAAATTCAACCAATACCATCCACTGAGGATTGTGGCATTTCCATTTATTGACGTTTGGCTGCTGGTTCATATACATTTGTTATTCTATGCTCCGGACTTCAAAGGGAATGAAATAGGGCCTTTTATGCTAATTCTGTCCTGTTCTGTTAAATGTAATCAAGGCCTCAAACATTAATCCTTTACAAAATGTTCCTCACTGACTCCAGGATGAGGCTTTCAAATGTACGCAAATAGAAAAATACATGACTGACTTTCCCAGTAGACAACAAAATCTCATAGCACATAACTATGCACAATCTTTTGTCATATAAGTCAACTAAATTATTTCAGGACCTGATATGAAATTAAGGATAAAATACTGGATTAAAAAAGTGAAGGCATCTCTACTCACAATATAATGGTAACAGGCTGAACTGTTAGCTGTTGAACATACCCATATTAGTCCTGGGTATTTAAGCTTAGTTTTGTGCCGAGATTCCATGATGAAAGAAGGCTAACATTTTTAAGGAGGATGGTAGTAAAAACATAGTAAGTGTCCTTGTACCCCACACCATCCACACATGAAGGTCTTGATTGTCCTTGGATTACACAGGCTCTAAACATAGGGATATAATACATAAGGCGCTTAGATTGAAAACATAATTTTATTCTCTTTTATCATAACATGCTTAAATAAGGGATGGACTGGTGTTCAATTATTGAACAGTTAAGAATCACTGAATTTTCTTTCCAATGTACACGCCTACATTTTATGAAAAGAATAGACTGAGTGCTTGCCTTTAACAGAGTCAAGTAAGATTTATCTTGTCATACATGAGCTTTAAAAATCTAAATTGTCAGTTTGTTTAACAAATCAACTTATTTTAGAAATAAAACATGCTATCATTTTATTTAGCATATCAATATTTGATAATAGGTTTGTGGAAACAGTTGTTCAACAGTATAAATGATTGAGTATGAATGTACAAAATATTCTATGTTCGAGGAAACAATAAAAGTCTGTCATGTTCCCTAAACACTTTGCATTATCAATACCCAGAGTAAATAGTTTTTTGTATATAAATGAAGCAGATGCCCTTTCTTTTTGATCCTGCTGTAACTTAATTACCTACCTCTTAACAGCACTTTTCACTTCAAATTAAGGCACGGCTTCACAAGCACAAATGAAAAAAGAAAACCCTGCACCTTGCTGAAAACGTATTCCAGTGTTACAAGTTATTGTTTGAGCGGTTTTAACCCCTCAAAATCTGGTTCCTTTCTAGGTTTCTTCCTAATTTCTGACCTACTAGGACGTTTTTCCTAGACACTGTGCATCAATTCAGTTGTTGCTTGCCCTTAGGGGTTTCTGGCTGGGTATCTGTAAAAGCACTTTTTGACAACTGCTGACAACTGCTTTATAAAATACATTTGATTGATTGATTGAACTAGCTACATAGCTAGTTAACTGTAGCTGGAGTGGCTAAAGCTAAGTAGCTAACAAAGAAAAACATCACTTTAGAGTAACCTCTGACACTACTCGTTAACTACAAAAGCATTACTGTTAACATGTTAGCTAATTGCATTGCAACAATATCTAATGTGATAATACTAGTTACACTTGTCTCTGAATATCATGGCAAACTCGTAAGTCTAACTGCTTGCAATTTTCAATTCTAATAAACAACATTGTGTGTCACCAGTGAACTGCTGAAACCCTAATCAAATGCGCCTATTAATTAGTTTTGAATGTGGAGGACTAAAACTCTTGCATATCAAATCTTTGAACCTCTCATTCAGAATCTCAGTAATTCCAAAATAATAATCCAACTAGTTTTCAAGCAGGCTACTAAAATAGGCATGTCAAATGTTTTAATAAACACTCAGATTGAAAGCATTTTGAGAGAATTGAAAGTGGATCCCTGTCTGAAGTATCCTCCCTTCTAAGTGATGCGTCATAGACCCTAGTCAGAACAACCTTTGGAATTCCAGTACTATAGCACTCTTTAGGGGCTTCTTTTACATGATTTATGTAGATCCTATAGGATCGTTTGTTTGGGCTTCTTTTGTTGGGTTTTACAGAGAACAATCCTGTCAGATTTGTAAAGGGCCAATCCTCACTTACAAAGAAGAAACTGCAGATATACTGTAATGCAGTGAACAACACAGCAATGCCTTTTGGTAATACTGCAGTCAAACTGCAAAAAACTTCTAACGCAGTACTGCCACTTTATTATATTAAAACTGCACATTAAATGCAGATCTAATGTGTCACAATAGCTAACAGAGTGTGAAATTAATTACTTTATTCTCAACCTTATAAGGTAATTTATATGACATCAATAAAAGGAACACTTAGCAGTACTAATAGAGTCCACTTCGAGTCCACTCCAAATGTTTGCAGTTAACATAATACAGACCAACACTAGTATTAGCAAGCAATCCGAACATTTCTGCAAGCTTCTTTTGTCCAACCCAAAAAATATGGTACAATCAAGCCAAATTGGATTCATTCATCTTGTGTGAGCTGCTCATGTACTGCACAGGAGTCTTTCCTTACAAACTGAGACCAAAAACAAAAATTTAGGGAATGTTCAGCAAATTGAATCTATAGAATGATCCTTTAGAGGAAGGATTGTTTACATATTTGACATTTGAATCTAAAACATAACAGAAATAATTTGGCATTTATGACATACCTTTTTTTAACCCGACCTTATAGAGTCCATATCATTTAAGGGCTGGATAAAAAAAAGATGTTGCATAAAGATTACTCTGAAATGAGTAGGATTTTGTTCTTAATTAAGAAAGTATTACATTAACTTATGTAATGTATATTGACAAAAAAAATTATGAATAATTGAAAATATACCATCTTTCAAGAGAATGCTCCTGTTTTTTTCCAGATGTTTTGTTTCTTCTGTAGTTTTTATTGTAGTTATTGAACAAACATTGACAGAGTCTAGATCTATGGCTTTAATTGTTTTGATTAGTCCTACAACTTCCAAAATACCCCTCTCACTGAGTGGAGTGGGCAATGTCAAGGATATTGCTACACTGCTAGCTTGCAGACACTTGTAACAACAACCAGACACTAACAGTCATAAAATAAACCATCAAGGGTGTTAAAGTCATTCCACGATGGGCCTGGTTTTTCGGTATCCAAATATGAGCTACACAACTAGATGAGGGGCATTCCTAACTTATTAATTATCTTAATTTTCAACCAGATAAAAGGAAGTAGCGAAATCCTGCAACATTCGGCCCTCCACCGAATGATTGTGACACCTGTGAAATAAAGTATAGACGGGCATGGGAGAAATAGTTAATACTAAACTATCTGAATGAAACATTAAGAATTTTCAATCAGGTATTATAGTAGCCAACTTGACTGCTCTCAGGATGCACAACGATGAGCTGGTGTGACCAGCACCAGCTTAACTCCACACAACTGAACTCATGTGCTGATATTACTAATATGCTGTCGGATGGTGTCAAAAATGTGTTCCCCTCCCGAGGTAAATTGTAGGATAGAAGCCTACATGAGAAATACACATGGGCATTTCACCCTGCAGGACCCGTAGTTGGTTTGTATCAAGTTTGACAGATTTCTAGAGCACTGAATTTGTTTCACACATAATAGGCCAGAAGGAGCATGTGAATGGATTTTGCATGCTAAACCATATTGAAGAGTGAGAATAGTCTCCAAGCCAATTTGTGTGTAGTTGCGGTTGACCTTGATTGATAAAAACATTGGATGTCTTCACTGATGTTTTTATCAGCATATATCTTGTAAAATATACACTGTGTCAATATTTTTCCTCTTTCTAAAAGATTACAACTCTGGTGGGGCTGTGCTGCCTGCTTTGGGTTGACTAAGATCTGTAGCTAGCAACCCACTTTACAGTAAAATGTATAGCTTAGAGCCTTGCTCAAAGAAAACTGTGCCATGTGAACTGACTATTGAGATCTCTGGCTAGCAATCTACTGTAAAATGTATAACCTACATTTGGCTACTGTCGTTAAAATTGATCTGAGCCATTCTTACTGAAAACTGTGCCTGTGGGAATTAACTTTTGAGATATGTGGCTAGAAATCTACTGTTTTGAGACATGTTTACTTTGGTGTCATTCTTTTCTGTCATTCTGCTGTCCAAAAATTTCATAGAGCAAACGGTATCACCCAGATTTAGCGCGAAGTTGAAAAAGCATGAATTATTTTGTAAAAATTAAAGAGCACTTTTGTGCATGCTTGTAATTTTTACTGCTAGACACAGAACACCACATGGGCATGATCAGCTGTTTTTCCAAAATATCTATTATTTAAAACCTTCTTATCAATATTTGAAATTATTGTATTTTCTGATCGGCATTAGGGATGCAGTCTCTATGTTTGCTATGAATGCTAGAACTTTGGTATTTTATGAACAGACGAATACAGAGGAAGGCGATTCTGCCACAAAATTAGAATTTGCTCGTTCTAGATTGTGTTGAGGAAATAGATTTTTGTCAAACAAATATACTATTGCTAACATTAGTAATTAGTACATTATCTTGGTGAGCTTTGGTGAAATAAACCTTTAAGTAATATTGTCAAAATAATTCTCACTCTCTGGTTCGAGACATTGCATGACAGGTAGGTGCCTACCTTGCAAAACTAAGGCACATTATCCCTTGTTCCTGTATCACAAGGCCTTGTCCTGCAGAATGACAAGGCAAGTACTGTAGCTAGTGTTAGCCATGGCTGTTTCTGGTGGATCCTATGATTTCAATGAGGATCACTGCATTTGCTGTCATCAATGGAATTGTTATGGGTTATTATGTTCTCAAATCTCAGTGAATGCCACCCATTCCATGTATCTGAGGTATTACACAGCTAGTACACCTGACTCAACTTGACATCTAATGATCAAATTCCCAGTTGTATGAATCAGATGAGCTAGCTACACTTACATTTCTGAAATGGCTGGAGGGCCCTGAGACTAAGTTTGAGATCCATTGTAAACTTTTATTGATAGGACAGAACAGAAGCTGAAATTAATGTTTTTCTAAATTGCTCTAAACAGGTAAATAATTTGAAGGGATAAATATTGCCATCAAAATGTTGTCAAATTTTATATAGATAGCAAAATTAGCTGGCAATGTTTTTAATGTTTCCGGGGTGCTGGCCTTCTAGGCAGAGTTGCAAAGAAAAAGCCATAATGGCTGGCCACAAGAAAAGATTAAGATGAGCAAAAGAACAGAGAAAGAACTTTGCCTAAAAGGCCAGCATCCTGGTGTCGTCTCATCACTGTTGACGTTGAGACTGGTGTTTTGCAGGTACTATTTAATAAAACTGCCAGTTGAGGACCTTGTGAGCACAATTGCTGATACTCCAAATCAATCAATCAAATTAATTTTATAAAGCCCTTTTTACATCAGCAGTTGTCATGGAGTGCTTTTACAGAACACCCAGTCAGAAACCCCAAAGAGCAAGCAACAAAAGGGTTGATGCACTGTGGCTAGGAAAAACTCCTTAAAAGTGGAACCAGGCTCCTGGGGTTGGCCAGTCCTCTTCTGGCTGTGCCAGGTGAACATTTTAAGAGTACAAATAATAATTAATAAATGCATGTGGGCTGTGTCCAGAGTCTGTAAAATATATTTCAAGTCAGCAGCATGACCAGATGCACAAGGACAGGGGCAATCGGGTTTGCAACACTACCAGGAGGACTTTGAACAGGGCCTCGTAGTCCTGAGGTGTGGTCCAAGGACTCATATCCTCCTTTAAACAGAGCAGGACACAAGGACAATTAAGAGAGTGCATTCCTTAGATTTACAAAAGAGAAGCAGAACTAACTCTATTCTCCTGGCACAATAATATAACAGTTCAAAACTGTTTTTCTTTCAAAAACAAGGACATTTTTAAGTGACCCCAAACTTTTGAACGGTAGTGTGTACTGATGAGCCAAAACATTATGAACACCTAATATGCACTTGTTCATCCACGTGCCACCAAAACAGCACGGCATTGACTCTATAAGAACCCTGAAGGTGTCCTGTGGTATTTGGCGCCAAGACAGCAAATCCATCAAGTCCTGTCATTTGTGAGGTGGAGCCACTGTGGATCGGATTTGTTAGTCCAGCATATCCCACAGATGCTCAATTCCTCAGATTGAGATCTGGGGAATTTGGAGGCCAGGGCAATACCTTGAACTCATCATGTTCCTCAAACCATTCTCAAACAAAGTGGGCAGTGTGGTAGGGTGCATTAACCTGATGAAAGAGGCCACAGCCATCAGGGAATACCATTGCCATGAAGGGGTGTACCTGGTCTGCAACGATTTTTAGGTAGGTGGAATGTGTCAAATTGACATCCACATGCCTGGACCCAGGGCTTCCCAGCAGAACATTGCCCAGAGCATCACACACCCTCCACCGGCTTGTCTTCCCACAGTGCATCCTGGTGCCATCATTTCCCCAGTTAAATGGCGCACACGTACACGACCTTCTTGCACTGCTTGTGTAGGTCCAATTGCAATGCTTGTGTACTCATTGTAAGTGCTTTCAACAGTGGACAGGGGTCATCATGGGCACTCTGACCAGTCTGCGGCTCCTAGGTCCCATACGCAGCCCCAAGCACTGTGTGTTGTGAAACATTCCTCGCGCATCAATGAGCCTTCAGCGCCCAACACCCTGTCACTGGTTTGTGGTTTGTCCCTCCTTGGACCACTGTCGGTAGGTACTTAACACTGCTGACCGGGAGCACCTCACAAGCCTTGTTGTTTGAGAGATGCTCTGACCAAGTCGTCGGGCCATAACAATTTGGCCCTTGTCACAGTTGCTCAGGACTTTACTCCTGTCTATTTCTCCTGCATCCAACACATTGACTATGAGAACTGATCGTTTGCTTACCATGTATTCTACCCAGACTGTGACATGTGCCCTTAGGAGATCAACGTTATTCGCTTCACCAGTGAGTGGTCACAATGTTTTGGCTCTTCAGTGTATGATGCATAAATGTCACATTCATGGAGGCAGAACACAGGTGCAGAGTCAAAGCTAAACATCCATTTAATGTTCTTCTTCTACAAACAAACAACAACAACAACAACAACAACAACAACAACAACAACAACAACAACAACAACAACAACAACAACAACAACAACAGGCAAGGCAGAACCGAGAACTGCAAACAGCACAAACAATGAACCACAAACTAAAGCAAAACAAAAGAAACTTAAATAGGTTAACCAATCAGAGACAATAAGGTGCAGCTGCCTCTGATTGGGGAGAACAGAAAACAGAAGTGTAGAGATGCCTAGAGGCATCCCCACGGTCAGGCCCTGGCTGTGTCCCCTGGGCGCATAGAGATGCCTAGAGGCACCCCAGACAGTACCTGACAATAAGTAACACTGACCACATTCTCTGTAGACCCGTTTTACCTCGATGGTGCCACTTTCACAACAAATTGCCAGTAATTCCAGGATGCAGCTTTACAGGTGATTTAGCAGATGCTCTAAACCAGAGCAATTTACAGGAAGTGTATTCATCTTAAGATAATTCTGTCAGACCACACAGTAATTTTAAATGCATATTGCATATGGAAAGTATTCAGACCCATTTACTTTTTCCACATTTTCAAGGTGTTTAATCGTGTTCAAGTCTGGGCTCTGGCTGGGCCACTCAAAGCCTTTTTGAGGGTTCTTGTCCTGTTGGAAGGCAAACCTTTCCCCCAGTCTGAGGTCCTGAGCGTTCTGGAGCCGGTTTTCATCAAGGATCTGTACTTTGCTATCTATGTTAATCTCTCCCTCAATCTTGACTACTCTCCCAGTCCCTGCCGCAGAAAAACATCCCCTTAGCATTTTGCTTCCACTTTGCTTGGTGCTGCCCTCCCCCACAGGCAAGCAATAGACATGCAATCCAAGTGCTGGTTGTCTGACCCAGTGTCTGACCCAAGTATGTGAACCCTACAGGGATGGTCATTATTTTTGTATAAAATATAAAAAGAAACTCAGAAAATTCTTAACTAAACCCCAATTCGATCCCCATTCAAAATAAAGTACAACCCCGTTTTCAAAAAAGTTGGGATGTTGTGTAAAATGTAAAGAAAAACAGAATGCAATAATGTGCAAATCATTTAAACTCTATATTCAATAGAAAATAGTACCAAGACAATATATCAAATTTTGAAACTGAGAAATGTTATTGTTTCTGTTATTGTTTGCTCACTTTCAATTTGATGCCAGCAACATGTTCCAAAAAGCTGGGACAGGGGCAGCAAAACACTGGAAAAGTTATGTAATGCTAAAAAACTACAGGTGGATCTAAAAAAAATAGAATATCGTGGGAATTTTCATTTTTTTTCGTAATTCAAATCAGAAAGTGACACCTTCATATATTCTAGATTCATTACACATAAAGTGAAACATTTCAAGCCTTTTTTGTTTCAATCTTGATGATTGATATGGCTTACAGCTCATGGAAATCAAAAATCCAGTATCTCAAAATATTAGAATACAAATGTATATTACAGAAATGTCAACCTGAGAAGAGCTCTAATCAGCTAAGTAACTCCCAGAGCCTTCAGTACACACAACCACAATCATGGGGAAGACTGCTGACTTGACAGTTGTCCCGAAGACACTCATTGACACCCTCCACGAGGAGGGTAAGCCAGAGAAGGTCATTGCTGAAAGGGCTGGCTGTTCACAGAGTGCTGTATCAAAGCATATTCATGGAAAGTTGACTGGAAGGGAGAAGTGTGGTAGGAAAAGGTGCACAAGCAACAGGGATGACCGCAGCCTTGAGAGGATTGTCAAGCAAAGCCGATTCAACAACTTGGGGGAGCTTCACAAGGAGTGGACTGAGGCTGGAGTCAGTGCATCAAGAGCCACCATGCACAGACGTGTCCAGGATATGGGCTACAAGTGTTGCATTCCCAGTGTCAAGCCACTCCTGAACCAGAGACAATGTCAGAAGTGTCTTACCTGGGCGAAGGAGAAAAAGAACTGGACCATTGCTCAGTGGTCCAAAGTCCTCTCTTCAGATGAAAGTATATTTTGAATTTCATTTGGAAATCAAGGTCCCAGAGTCTGGAGGAATAGTGGAGAGGCACAGAATCCAAGTTGCTTGATGTCCAGTGTGAAATGTCCACAGTCAGTGATGACTTGGGGTACCTGGTGTTAGTCCACTGTGTTTTATCAAGTCCAGAGTCAATGCAGCCATCTACCAGGAGATTTAAGAGCACTTCATGCTTCCATCTGCTGACAAGCTTTATGGAGATGCTGATTTTCTTTTCCAGCAGCACTTGGCACCTGCCCACAGAGCCAAAACAACTGGTAACTAGTTTGCTGCCCATGGTATTACTGTGCTTGATTGGCCAGCAAACTCGCTTGACCTGAAGGAAAATGGAAATACACCAAGAGTTTTCAAGAGGAAAATAAGATACACCAGACCCAACAACACAGACGGGCTGAAGGCCGCTATCAAAGCAACCTGGGCTTCCATAACACCTCAGCAGTACCACAGACTGATTGCCTCCATGCCATGCCGCATTGATGCAGTAATTTGTGCAAAAGGAGCCCCGACCAAGTATTGAGTGCATAAATGAACATACTTTTACGAAACCTTTGCAGGTGTTGGGAAGGGTCTTTTGATGATAGTCAGCATTGGGTTTTTGCCAAACATAGCTGTTTTGATTTTGCCCAAAAGGTAAATTTTGGATTCATTTGTCCAGAGAATGGACTTCCAGAAACCTTCAGGTTTATCCCGGTGGTCTCTGGCATAGTTATGACAGGCAGTTAGGCTTTTTTGACATTGGGGGTTTCTTCCAATCAACACTTGCATGAATGCTGTTTTGATTCAGTGTTTTTATTGCTGTCAGTTATGTGATGTAGCTATTACAGTCATAATAACGCAAGAAATACAATACTACAATGTTTCTTTCAATTATGTAATTAATGTTGTCATTTTTAGCTGTACTAGAAACAAAACTGCTGGGATGAAAATTCTGTAACAAGCTAGCTAGCAAGGCAACTGTGGTAATAATGTCATTCGGACAAGGGATTGTTAGATTAGTCTTTTAAAAACTTTCATATGTTTGTGGATATCGTTTGAACTGTGAGAAATGTATTTCTCTGATCTTTCCAAACAAGTTGTGTGAATCAGAATAACTAATTGGTTAGTTATTGTTGTTCTAGCAATGATCTATATATCATTTCTGAACTTTGTTAAGGCCATTACCATTGTTTTCTTCTATGTGGGATTGTAACTTTGCTGTCAATATACCACAGTGGATGTCTATGTCATATCGTGAGCTAAGCCCATGCTGGCCACCTGCACATATTATTGATTCTCGTTCAGCATGTTAACAGAGTGAAAGGTTAGTATATTTCTATTTCCTTCAGCAGTATGTGATTGCTTGAAGAAGGGACTGCAATAAATGTCTGTTGATATAAGACAAATTCCATCATAACTTGGCACCGCCTCTACTACACAGACAATACAATCAGGAGTTGCCACTGATTACTGATTACTAATGAAAGATGCACTGCTACCATGGTAAGACCTCACTAATTTATAAACCCTCTTCAAGCCATACCCCTGAGCATGCAATATGCCTTACTGAATTTTTTGCAAATAAAAATGAAATAACACAATATAGAAAATTCTGTCCCTGTCATTATGTAATTTGTAAAGGTACAAAGAATGTACCTTTCCTAATCAAACATGATGAATCAGTCATTCCCTATTAAACTAATCCTGACTGAACTTTGATTGAATTTGGAGTTACAAGTAAAGGATTTGGGTCAGATAATGAGAACGGTGTCCTACTTTACTGGTCCAATTGGGAAAAGAAGGATTTGCATGCATGCAAATTATGTTTAGTTAATTACATAACTTGCCATTCATTAATAATAAGTGTGATGTATGCCAGGCCTTTATGCTTGGTTCATGTACAGATTGTGGAGCATTCGTTGAGAGTGTGTTAGTTTGTGACCCTAATAGTGCCAGTTTACAGACTGTTCATTATACAATCTGATCTAGAAATATGTTAATTGATTTGAGCTTTCCCTTTTGAGAAAAAGAGAAAGGTATTAGTCAAATACAACAGCAGTAGCCTATTTAGCAGGTGCCATGTCAAATATCATTGATACTTTAATCAATTTTGCTTTTGCTGTATACCTAGAGTATGAGATTACCTTAGAGATCAGTGTGGTTATGGGCCTACTTTATCTTATTAAACATGTCAAGTTGAACATTATCACTGTTGAATACATTTCAGCTAGCTGGACTTATTAGCAGACTATGTATAAAGCAAAGTTTGTGAACTCACATTTAGTAGAAAAGTTTTACCTAAATAAATAATAGGAAAATAACCCCCATTTATACATTCCAGGTGAGTGCATTGCACTTTTTTGTTTTTTAAAATGTTTTTTTAAAAAGTTTCCTACATTTTTTTTACAAACATTCTTTTGGCAAGTTAACAATTTAAATGTAGAAGGATTTAATAGAATAGAAATATGACTCTGTATTTTGTAGAAGAATGTAATTGACAATCATTTGACAGATAACTGAAGACGAACACAGTTTCAGTGCAGTCAATAGCCAGGATCTCAAATGCCACATACCTTAAATTTGCAATTAACTTTTACCAAGAATTACAAGGAATACTTTGGCACACTTTAAAATGAATGTCCTCAGTCATTTTTACCATCAACCGGTAAGGGCTTTAAGTCAATGAAAGAATGGCAATAACTTTATGACAGCTCCTACTATTTTCTAAATGTCACGCTTGCAATAGGACTATCAAGACTTCAACTTGAAAAGGGTCTACAGTCAGTGCATAGCATTATGATTAAACATTTTGCACATATGAAGCTATTATCTATAATTAGCGTTAGTGTTGCCATCAGCACAAAACGTAAGTGTATTTTCCAACAGCCACTAACTGGACATTCTCTTCTTGTTTCCTACCACATAAGTAAAAGGAAATAGTAGACAAAAAGCCTAATGGTGAGAGCATCTGGCCCAGCAACTGATAAGTTCTTGGATTTAATTCCTAAGCCATCAAAGTGAAGAAAAAAAGCTTACTATAATTGCACTGAATGAGTGTTTGCTAAATTACCAAAATGCAAAGAATCATAAATATTACCTTCAGCTTTCTTTTGAATATTCAAATATTGTCTTTCAACATTTCTTATGAAATTAAATGTGTCACGGATCTGAACTGAAACCCCTTTTCTCAACTAAATAATTTATTCCTGTCTAATATCCTGTCGAGGACGCTTAGACACCTTTTCAGGAGGCTCTATGATGGTTTACGATTTTTTTAAGAAAGTCTGGCATGTAGCTGAACTCCAACATGAAGCTGATGTATGTACAGTGTTGTTGAGTCCTACTGCTGTGATCCAACTAATCACATGGCAGCCTCCTCAACTCCTCTGACAGAATAGTGTTCTCTAATCAACCATGCAGAACAGGAGAAGAACACATGTTAATTTAATTTAACAAAAATGTTGATTTTCATGCACTCTCCTTTTCAAATATTAATAGGCTAGACTTGCATTTCAAGATGCATCAAAGCAGATCAGGATATGCAAATGTGATGTATGCTGCTGCCTTACCCCAACAAGTTGGACTGACACAATCTCTATCTCCTCATGAAGGCATTTGCATGGTTATAAGCACCAGGTCTACCCATTCCTTAAGGTCACCACAGACACACACACACACACACCCACACATATATATGTATCCACATAATTAATAGTTGAATAGTTACAAGTTAATAGCTGTAAATGATCAAATATCAAATTGTTTATTCTTATTGCTACACTGTATATATATATATATATATATATATATATATATATATATATAAATAACAACCAGATCAATTAGATGTCAGATTAGCGAACTTCTAGATACATATGATTAGCCAGGAGAACAGATTAGTCATGATGGAGTTAGGTTTTTATTAAAATATCTTTAGCCTTACAAACTAGTATTTATTATGTATATTGAATTACGTTTACATTGTTTTGCAGTTTAATTCAAAACTGCATTATCCAGCTTTATCAATCTTAAACCATGTATTGGCTCTGTACTTTTCACATGTAACGTGTGTTTGACTAGAGAACAAGAGAAGACATTCTCAAAGTGCCCAAAAGGTGGCGTATGAGTCACGTCTAACAAGTAAGCTTATCTCCGCTACTCTGTCAAAGCGAACGTATTGGCTTACCTTTCTACTGTACAATAAATAAAATACAAAACAATACAATCTACATGCGAAATATGTCATTTGTAACTTTTTGTTCGTTCATAGATATTTTAAATGTACTGCATTTGGCAATATGAACCACACATCAATTTTTTAAACATTATTTAGCTTATAGCCCGGGCCTATTGATTCCAAGACATATTACTATTTTGTTAGTGTAAGCCTATGTAAAATAATACTTTACGAATACTAGTTAACTATTTAAAGTTGTTTTCACTGTGACTAACATTACTTCAATTAATGGAACTTCAGTTCCGTTGATTAAAAGAACTCATGTAGCCTAATGCTCTTAGCATATCTCAGATCCAAGCACCCCTTTTTGTTGTTTAAGGTTTTTGTAGAATCACTTGCTTGCATCGTCATTAAAGAGCAATAGGTTTAGCACTTTCTCATGTAACACACGTCCCCTTTGATCACTTTAAAATTAAACGTGTTCTCCCTCCTAAGATCTAACCACCTTTTCCCCCTTATGTTTTTTTATTTTTTTATTTATGGGGGGGTGGGGGGGGGGGTTGGTTATCGTTAGTTTGTCCCCTAGCAAAACTGGTTTAGCTTATATGTAGCCTATATACGTGAGGAGAAAATGCACGTAGGTTACTGTAAAGAAAAGTTTGACGTTCATTCGGGTTATTGTCTTGCAGGTAATAGATTGAATAATTGAATAACTCTGATGCTGCTACAACATGCGATACAGATGTGACGTGTGGATATGATTTTCTCTTGAACAAAGAGAATGTGAAAATGAAAGACAGCCCAAATGCGATGAGATTTTGTGGAGGGGCTGTATTCTGACACTCTCCCTCTACCTCTCCCTCTCTCTCCAACTCTTTCTCCTCCCATCTCTTTAGCCCTATGTGACTCTTCAGTTAACAAACAGCATTTCCTACTGCTTCTTCCCCTGTCTTTGTAAGTACAGCATTGTCTTTTATATCTATTTAATTAATGAAACTAATTGCTTTCTATTTTAGTCCAATTGATGGGATCTTGAAAGCGATTGTTAAAGGTTTAGCCGTAGTTTGTTTAATCCACCTTCTTCTATATGCTCTATATCACACATTGTTTTACTTGTTGAAAGTGTGTGAACTTTTTCCTTTACATGTCATCGTCGTATTTTTTCTTAGCTTCTATTGTTGAATGTATTCATTTCAAGTGCGTTAAATGAACACCTCTTTATTATTTGCCCTTACAATCAATTCATGTCACAACTTACAGCGACTGTCGATTCTTTAAAGTGTGTGTGATGACACTGTACTGTTACTCAAGTGTCTCTTAGTGCGCTACAACCTGTGGTTAGGATACCTGTAGCCTATATTGCCACAAGGGTGACCATTCCTTTTATCAACTGCAGCCTACCTTTATGGCTGTCAATGGTGTTGCACTATTATTCCTCAGAAGATGTGTTCATGCATCTGATATCTATATTGTGTACTTTTGAATGATGGTTTGTTCTATGTCATTAACATCCTTTAGAAGGCTTTGATCTAAACGATATACAGCTCAGTGATGTCAGATTCATCTGTTTTTCTTTCTTGTCTCTATTTGAGAAGATATGGACTCTAAAAAGTGAATTTATTTCTCTTTTTACATAGTAGTTCTAAACCACTGCAATGCAATTTATTGAATGTTCAATGGAAAGCCTTTGCTTGGTAATACAAATATTATTTTTATATAAAAAATAGTAATTCATTAACATTTTTATAATATATATTTTAGCCTGTGTTAAGAAATTAGAACCTGTTCGGAAGACAAGCAATATTTTTTCGAACTTTATTAATTCACAATAAAACGATTTTCTGAATCACGGTTGTTCTAGTCATTAAAGCGTTTATCTTTGCACAAATATTGAATGTTCAACCAAACAAAACGTCAGTCTATAAACTATTATGTAAACAATTACAATATTACCATAATATTACATCGATCTGTCATTTGAAGTGTACGAAGCATCAGATGATTCGAGGAATAGTAAACCATTTCATAGTCAATAGTATAAAATATGCAGTAAAATTATGTTATTTTCTGTTGTAAAAGTGAGGCACTGAATTCTAAGAAATGTATACAAATGATATGCCGTAAACCGTACAGTCATGTATTTTACAGATCAGATGTATAGATGTAAACACGTATTTTTGAGATGTTTAGTCAACATGGTCCTTATCTTATATTGGAAATCAGATAATTTGCAAATGAAATACTTAGCCTATTAGTTGCCATATACCTTCCTTTGTTAACGTATTTTTGGTCTATTTAATGCTGAGAATCATTTCAATGTATACAATTAATGTATCAATGTAATCCTTCTATATTGACTCATTCCCTATAAACAATGCCCGTTATCGTTAGATATATTAAAATATATGGGTTATTGATTGTTATTAAGGCCAGTGTTACGGTGTAGGTAGGCAATACCGCCTTCCGGATACGTTTTCTATCTTCAACTCTGAAGTGCGTTAATGGCGTGCTGTTGATAATTTTCAAAAGGTTGTCTGAAAATTACCTCTATGAATTGCTTTTCACAGTCCACATAACATGTAAATATAGCTATAACTCTTATTGAGGGTTTGGTCAAGTGCAAATTGTACTCACGAAACTTTTAACTTTTTTGCTGCTGTGGATATATTTTTTTGTTATTGTATTTCATCAAACCAAGAGAAACATCTTGCTCTATTACTCTCTTTTCACTGACTTATAAACATATTATCTTTCTTGCGCTCTCTCTCTCTTTCTCTCTCTCTCACTCCCATCTCTTGTCTGGGCTGGGAGGGGGAGTCCTGCCTCTTTGCCTTCCTCAGATCAATGCCCTGGCCACTCACTTTCTGATGTTGCACGACGGGAAATGCTTTGAATACTTGCGACATGGCCGCTCGCATTGATTGCCAAGATTGACAGCTCTAACCATCGTCTTCTCTTGTCTCTGAGAGAGATAGGGAGAGGGAGATACAGGGCAGATAACAACAAAAGCTCCTTGCAGTTTTGACAGTTTAACTTAATAGAAAGAACAGGATCTACTCATATGGCCAGTGGAAGCCACAGTATACTTAGTTCTCTTTCCTTTCCTCTACAGATAGTGATTTTCATTTTTAACGTAATATAGACTTATATGCTACTCAAGAATCGGGATACGGTCAGGACCTACATCTATCTTTGCTCCACTGATCGCAAGGTAAAAACGTGCTTAGTTTGAACTTCTTTTAGTGTTTTCACGAAATAACTGCGTTATTTTGCCTGTCTTGTTGCTTCGTAACAGAGTTCGAGTCCGATGTCAATAGGCGTGTTTAAACTGTCTTCGCTATTACTCGCTTCTTTGTAATTTAGGTTTCCATGGGGTGAAAATACTTTTTGTTTGTAGAGCGTTTTATAACTGAAATATGATACCATTCTTATTTATTGCTTTTCACACGTATTTGCCGTGGTAATCGCAATACGAAAGCAGAGTGCGTAAAGACAAGCCGGGGTGTTCTTGGAAGCGTTAAGGTAGCTTTAAAGATGCTTAGCTTTATTTACCGACACTGGATACTTGTGTAACTTATGTTACTTTCATGCGCTCGTCTCGAGGTGGGCCTATTGAAATCAACAGTGTTATATTTCCTTTGCATGAGCAATTACAGATAAAAGAACAATACTTCAAGGTAGGCTACGTTTTCTTACTCATTTCGTGGAATTCTTTTATATGTAATTGTTGGTTACGCATCAACAAAGTCATGTCTCCAAATGTAACATTTAGGCCAATAATTATCTTCAAGTTACATGTGTTTTGCTTTAATGTTAGTCGCCGGATGCTCAATAACTTTCTCCTATGGGAGGCAATTTCACGTTTGTCCACAGAGCGGTACTATTCATTGACGATGTCGTGCGCGACACTGTAGGCAGGCCTATTGGCCAGCCAATCCTTTCTGTCTCCTCGGTGTTTCTGGATGCGAGATTTCCAAGTTTCTTTGAACTTGATCATATGTTTCTTTTTTTCCGTTCGCCCAAATTCTAATTGATCACTAGTTATTGTTTGCCAGGAATTATAACTCAGTGTAAAAAGTCGATGTATTGCCTAATTGCTTCCTATAGGATGTTGAGAATTCACTTTACCTTAACTTTCGCTGGAGGTCAGGCAAATTGACCCTACAAGAATGCGTACGCCATAAATTAAATGCGACTACTCATCGAAACGCTAACCCATTTAGAGACATTATACCTGGACAACCAGACTTCCCCGGCAAGAACAAAGTGCAGCCCTCGGACTGTTTTAGGGACTAACGTAAGTCTTGTGTAATTGGATGTAATTCTTTTTGGAAGTCTCTTTCGCACTATTGTCATGGCATATTAGGACAGGTGGACTATTGAAACTTTTCATATAATTGAAATTATTATAAATAATGAAATAATATACGTTTTTATGTCTTATCATCTGGATACGGGTTCCTCTCGAATTTCATTTCCTTTTTATGTTAAAATAATATTAGATTATTATTATAGACTATGATAATATTATTATTAGAACACATATATAAGATTATTAGAACACATAGCATTTGAAGATGCTAGAGAGATGGTCAGAAACAAACACTGTATACCAAGGTACTGACAAATGAAATGCAGTTTGTGTGAACTCTGTTGTGTGAAGATGGCCCATCATTTGCAGGGTGTTTCCCCACATTAGACACTTGCAGTCTCATATTTTCCCCAAAATCCTTCACCACTCGTGTTAACATTTTAACAGGAGACCAAGAAAGCAGACATATTGTGGAAAAACGTTTTTAAGTATGAGTAGAGGAAAAAAGTTGATATCAGTTATTGCAAATTTGAACTATTAAATAGCATATAGTTTTGCGGCCATGGAATATTCCAAATAACACTTTCTATTCTTTAGCTTTGAATTAGATACAATATTCTTTCAGTGCCCTTCCACTAGGCGGATTCGGATACCTTAATTAGAGAGAATTTAACTTTTTTTCTATTTTCCTTCTAAACAGTGTCCAGTCCGTTTAAGAATAACCCGGTGTCTAATACATTCTTGTCCTAAGTGAGAGAGGCGGTGTGAAAAACAATCCTCAGGCTCGTTCCACTGTTGGGGTGAAGTTGATATCGTAATGGTATTTTGTTTTGAACAGTTGCCGTTAGCAGGGAGTGCAAGTTCCCTCATAAGGTAAGGTGGCACCGGAGCCCAATGGAAGTCTAAATGGCACATTTATAATTAGATTGCCAATTCAGCACATTGTCCTGATAGCTATACAGGGACACTCCGCACTGTCTGGCCGCTCAATAGGAGAGAGTTTTTCCTCTTACGGACAGTTACACTGCCTGTACAAAATTAGTGAGAGGAAAGGGAATTCTGCTGATGGGTCACTGCAGGGTCGTTTCAATATTATCAGGGAAATAAATTTAAAAAAGTTTGTCAAGTAATTTAACTTTCCGTTTCTGCCCATCTCAACTGTTTGTTTTTTGGTACGAAATGCCCTGAAGCAAACTTTGTTGCTTTTCCGACTTCTGCATTTGAATGAATGAAAGGTATAATACACTATAATGATATCACTAACATGATGGCATTAGTGATATATATTTATACACACATGCATTCTTACACATATGCTAATATTTAATTTTGACCTCTTGCACTGATTGCCTTGTTGCCTACACAATGTTGCAATCTATGGATGATTTGGTCTAGAAAGTAGGTTCGTTCTCTTCACATCTTGACTTGATGCCAACATTGTTTTATTCTCCATTTTGGTGGATTTGTTGCAAAGGGTGTCGTTGCATGTTGATTCCGATTTATAATCTGAAATCTCACCTTGCCTATTAGGCTGTGCGTTTAATATATTTCTTGTTTGCTTTTCAGAGCTATCTGCTCGTAGACATCAGAGGAACTGGTGGTTTTGTGAAAAAGAAGAATATCCGAACTGGTCCCGGGCATAAAGATATCGACTCCTTGACGCATATGTGGTGCCAGTAAGTTCAGAGATTTAGAAGTGCATTTGGCATACCGAAACCGCATGCTCCACAGCCTACACCGTGCTCCTTCACGGTGGCTCACTTGTTTAAATAGATTCGTCATTCAATCCGAGATCAATGGAGTTGCGAGTAGAACTTAGGAATTTGAAACACATTTTCTATCGTTAATCGCCAGCAAATATAAAGCAAAAAATAACAATATTTGTTTTACTTTACTCATTATATCCTCATTACTAAGAGTAGTTACATGTTAAAACACCTTTCTATTTATTTATTGTTGACCTGCGTTTGGTGATATATGAAGCACAGATATATTGTAATTATTGACAACATATACACTTGGAATGTGAGTAAGCAGCACATTGACCGTAATAATTATATTTTCAAAAATATGTTTTAGCAAAAAGCTTATGCAATGCTTGATTTGTTTTGGTCTATGAGAAGATTGTTATTTCAGATCTCATCAAGACAACAGACAGAAAGGGAAATGTTTCATTCAATGCCAGGCAATTGTTAGTTTTAAGGAGTTGTAATATATATTTTGTCAATTATTGTGTGCTTTGCATATCATGCTCAGCAATTAGCTTTATGAGACTGGGGTGGGTCAGGAGCACAGCATGTCTATTTAATTGAATGTTGATGTGTTCTCTAGGGATTTAGGGTGTAGGCTAGGCATCAGAGTGCTGTGTCAATTTAAAACTGAGGATTTCAATTATCTTTGAATAATTCTGTTTCAGTTAAATGTGTGCTGGTTTTTTCACCGTTGTCTCAAAGGGACATCTTACCTGTGGAATACATCACAACTGTTATCACTTATTGTTTATTTCAACACCATTTCCTGTATGTGTGTATGTGTGTTTGTGTGTGTGCGTGCATATGTTTGTGTGGGCACGCTCACCCATGTATGTAAAGAAAGTTTTATGTATTTAGGCCTATGTACATATAGACTGTATTTTATATTCCTGACTTACACTTATGGTCATTTTTGAAATTATAAGATTTTTTTCACATATCTTTCTTGTGTCTTTGGTATGTGCAATTTGCATTTTTAGTCTGCTCTGCACCTATTCAGTTTTAACTGTTACATCAGTGCCAACTCCATAATAGCCTCAGAGAAAAAGATTGAGACACAGTTGACATATATTGAATGTTTCTGTGCTTTCCTGGTTTGAAATATTGTTTTTCAATGAAGACCAAAATAAGAAAACAGACTGATTGAAAGATATGTAGTGTTGCTATCTCTTTGCTGTCAAGTCATCTGCTGGTTTGAATTAGTGTTCATGCATTAGTAGGAGTTGTGTGTCCCAGAACCTAAACCTTAAGTAAATGTAAATTAAATAACTGGTTTATCCACACATAATTCCTTGCTCTCAAATTTTAATTATGACTTGCAAATAATATGCGGTACTATTTTTTTTAAAACAACTTTCTAGATCAATGTAATCTGTTATGTAAACATAACTTGCTTTTAAAAATAATATACAGTATATAGAGTACTTAAAAATATATGAATTTGATAAGAAGATTTCGAAGATTGTCCATAGTTATGCATTTATAAGGTAAAATTATACAATGTTAATGTGCGTTTGTGTATAGCACACTTCTGTTATTCCTTGGTATTTCACAGATTGTGTTCTATGCAGAGCTCTTAATTGTCTATCTCGGGGTTAGGTCATCCATGGCAGATGCAAGTCTCCCTTTTCCTTATTGTTTTTCACTTTGTTTTTTACAAATGCAATTATTATCAATCATTGTGATAGTTAGCAGTTGTTGCAATTACATAATGCATAATAATAGATATCTTGCACCTCTGATGTAGACTGGCAGGGAATGAACACAGGAGGTAGTTGAGTTGAGGCTTGCTCAGGTTGTCCCCCTCTCCTTTCCATTTCTGAGGGTGAGTGGAGTGGCAGCCGAGGCCTAATGATAAACAAGATGAGAGAAGCAGGTAAACAACAGCAGGTCTGGTAAAGGTAAGAAGTGTAGCAGCTGAAGGGGGAGGATTGTAGGGGCTAATAAATGTGGCAGCACATGTTGTGACATCTGTCTTTATAAGTGTTAGCTAATTTGCAGCAGAATATTTCAACAATGATCAAAATCAACAGCAACATGTTTATGACTGGAGTGCTTTTTTGTAGTCTTCTTATTCTTATCTTTTCTTTACATTTCCAACATACGGAGGGCCTACGCTCCATATATGAATGTAGTGGACTAGGTCCAAGAAAAAATCTAGGCCTCTCAGTACAAGCCATTGTCACCACTCATGTGTGATAGTCTTGAAATATTGATATAATCAAAGGCTTCACTTGTACATCAGCATCAGACAATGGGGACACCCAGAGGTTTGCTGACTCTACAGACTCATGCCTTTCCTGTCACCGTGTAACAACTTGAAGATAGATATTGTAGTAGATGAATGGTTATGGTCTTGGTAAGACTAGTAAATCCTCATACTTAGTTGACTTGAAGTCTTTCTTTCCATTTCTAAATGAGAGTTAGGCAGTCTTTATTTATCTGCATGACAATACTCCCAAATTGCACTCTTGCTTTAGATTAGAATCACGGATTCTGAATAAATGTTGCAGCCTTACATTTAGTACAGTGCAGTTGTTTGTGTATTTTTGCTGCTCCAAGTGAAATTGATTGTGTCTTTGTAAAGGCTTTCATTGCTTTCTTCTTAGTACCATTTATTCCAGAATTATTCTGCTGGGACATTACACAAATGGTTTGAGTAGTTTCTTTCTTTACATTGAGAACCACCCGCACCTACATCAATTTTTAGAGCATTGCACAGTATCAGAGAAAGACTTTCTAAAGCAGCCAGACATCTAGACCTCTAGGGCCCTAATTGTTTGAAATGTTTATCATGAAAAAAACAGGCAGATTATTTTAAACTTGTATAGCTGTAATAAACAGAGCTTAAACAAATGTACATTTTCTGCAATTGTATCACTTCACACGAACAATATAATTGCATAACTAACCAAAGTCACACAATTTCAACTGTTTCATTTACTCACCAACGGGACATGTTTTTCACGTTTGGACTGGAAAATAATTGGACAGTTTCTTTTCATCCAGAGCATAGTTGTGCATAATTAAGTTAGACTTCAAAATGCAACAGTGCCGGCTATGGTAAATAGCCTCTGTTGAATTATTTCTCTTTTTTAAAATCACATATTCATATGTCGAATTAATTGGAGAGCCCTGGATGGCTGTGTTTTTAACATGGCACTGTTTCTGTAGGGGACGGTAATCATCAGGACTATCAGGTGCAGGAATTAGTACAGCTCATTGTTTCTTATGAATCACATGAAGATTTGAACAGTCCATGTGTGAAGATGGCTGGCCCCATTTCCATATCAAAGAGGCCCAGTGTCGCCTGCCAGTAATTAAAATGCAGTGGTTTTGGGAGCCCTTGCTTAGCGCAGGGAGCACAGTACGCTTACGCAGCTGAGTGTTGTCGGCTTTCCCAAGCAGTGGGCAAGCGGTTGACTCCTGCATGCTTCTCTCAATACAGTTATAATTTTGTACAAATGTTTATGCCAGTCCACGCTCCTTTTGCGGAGAGTTTTGTCTCAGGGCCAAAACCATTTCAGGACCGTTTCCGTTTCTTAGCCTCATTGTGGCTGCCTGTTTCATTTTAGCCCTCAGAATATAAATCATTTAGTGTGCGTTATTGTCATGTTAATTGGTGACACTGACAGTGATATATCTTATATTATATTACATATGCACTGTATTCATAGGCAGTTCCTATTCATACTGTTTATGGTGGAAAGCCCACTAACTCCTACAGTTGCGTTCAACTATTTACATGACTTGTTATTAGTGACCTTTTTGCAGATTTCTCAGAAAAGGGGCTGGGGTCAACAGTTCCTTATTGGATTGTTCAACAGCGTGTTATGGTCCCAGTCCTTCCTGAATTGAAGAAGCTCTGAAGATCTGAGTTTGGGTCTTGTGAGGGAACGAGGGAAGAGAGATTACAATGATGTGGGCCTCTGCGCTGCTCACATACAAAGGCCTCAGAACAACCCTTTCCTTGTGATCCCCCCATTGTGTTGGGATCAGGCCTTCCCTGGGGCTGGCCGCTGCCAAGGACTTAGCACAAAAGGACACTATGGAAATATCAAACTGGAAACCAACAAGGGCAGAGCTCTGGGTGAGAGCGAGACCCTGCTTGTGATGCCAGGATGAAAACTTTATATCCCTGTCTCCCTACTACAAGTTCTAATGGATTACATTCAATTTTGTTGATTGTTATTTGCAAGGAGGATTGGTGAAACCTAATAATTAGGAAAAACAAACTAAGGAAAATTACTGGGAATAATATCTTATGGGAATAAGTTTTACTTGAAAAACGTTAAAAAGGAAATTGTCTTTCCTCTTGAAATGGTATCTAGAGGCTTGTGATTGTTTCCAGCACTACTTAACATTAAAGGAGATACGGTAGCATGCTTTATGGAGAACTACGTTGTCTTTAATCTTTCATAAGTCAGTCTCTTTGATAAAAAAAATACATACATTCATTCTCTTGAATGTATTTGTATGTATTCCACAGTAAATCTGAGGATCTTAGCATGGGGCACTTCTGTTCCGCAGGTCCCTGTTCACCGCAAATGCACAGAGATGAGACATTAGCCAGTTGGTGGAGGCTGACAGCTTGCCTGGTATCTGCCAGCTCGTTCTGACATGAGATGTAAAATATGCTCTACGGTTGTGACTAAGCGGGCCAATCTGTGCTTTGCTGCTCTCCGGTCTCGGCTCCGGAGTAAAGGATGCTGAGAGCAGTTCAGTTGAGACATGACTCTTAGCAGCAGTGATATTGTACAACAGTATTGATCAAAAATGATTGATAAGAAAGTTTGCTGTGCAGAGTAGTGACATGGTCAGTTTTTAATTATCATTTTTAACTGTTATTTTACCAGTCAAGTAGGACTAAGAACACATTCTTATTTTCAGCAAAGACCTGAGTGCAACTTGACCTGGGAATAGGATTTGGCACATTGATTTGTAAGGCAACACCCAAACTTTGACTCCAACTTCAGCAGCATGCCATATAGTGTATTTTGCACTACAGCCCGTATAATTTCCTACACTTTTTCTATAGTATTACTGAACAGGTTGGACTTCCATGCGTCACAGAAGAATTGTATAAATGCTGAAGCCTGATCTTCAATGTGTTTTTCCTTTCTTGTGCCCTTTAAAAATATTTTAGAGATTCATCATACAGATTAGTATGATGTCTTACCTGACTAAATGTACTCTGTAACAAAAATTGATGCTAATGGCTAGTCTAGCATTGATCAATTGCTCATATGGAAGTGGCAGGGTAACATCAGAAAATAGCCTGCAAAATTTTTGGAAATTTGGCGTGTATTGAACCAAAATCAAGATTTCCCTACATTTGTTGAATGGAAACTGGAATGCATGAAATACAATGAAAAATGTGCCTAACATTTTGATAAAGTCAATCAAAAGTAGACTACCGAAAGCTTGGGGTCACTTAGAAATGTCCTTGTTTTTTATGACAACATACATGAAATGAGTTTTAATAGGAAATATAGCAAAATAAATAGGAAAAATAGTAATTTACAAGGTTAGATATAATAATTGGATCCTTCAAACTTTGCTTTAGACAAAGAATCCTCAATTTGCAGCAATTAAGGCATTCTTTGGCATTCTAGTTATCAATTCGTTGAGGTAATCTGGAGATTTTACACCATTCTCTAAATAGTTCTTGCCTAGTTTAGAGATGTGCTTTGGGTTATTGACCTGTTGTAGGTGGAAATTGGCTCCAATCAAGAGCCATCCACAGGGTATGGCATGGTGTTGCAAAATGGAGTGATAGCCTTCCTTCTTCAAGATCCCTTTTACCTTGTACAAATCTCCAACTTCACCACCACCAAAGCACCCCCAGACCATCACATTGCCTCCATCATGCTTGACAGATGGTGTCAGCATCTTTTCATTTGGTCTGCGTCACACAAATGTTCTTCGTTGTGATCCAAACACCTCAAACTCAGATGTGTCTGTCCATAACATTTTTTACTAATCTTCCTCAGTCCAGTGTCTGTATTCTTTTGCCCATCTTAATCTTTTCTTTTTATTGGCCAGTCTGAGATATGGCTTCTTTTTTTAAACTCTGCCTAAAAGGCCAGTATCCTGGAATTGCCTCTTCCCTGTTGACGTAGAGACTGGTGTTTTGCAGGTACTATTTAATGAAGCTGTCAGTTAAGGACCTGTGAGGCGTCTGTTTCTCAAACTAGACACTCTAATGTATTTGTCCTTTAGCTCAGTTGTGCACCAGGGCCTCCCACTTTTCTTTTATTTCTGGTTAGAGCCAGTTAGCGTTGTTCTGTGAAGGGAGTACTACAAATCTCTGGTTAGATATTCAGTTTCTTGTCAATTTCTCGCATGTAATAGCCTTCATCTCTCAGAACGAGAATAGACTGACGAGTTTCAGAAGATATTTCTTTGCTTCTGGCCATTTTGAGCCTGTAATCGAACCCACAATTGCTGATGCCCAAGATACTCAACTAGTCTAAAGAAGACTAGTTTTATTGCTTTTTTTATCACTATAAAGAGATTTCAGTTGTAATAACATAATTGCAAAACGGTTTTCTAATGATCAGTTAGCCTTTTAAAATTATTAACTTGGTTTAGCAAACACAACGTGCCACTGGAACCCAGGACTGATGGTTGCTGATAATGGGCCTCTGAATGCTATAGAGATATCCATTAAAAATGAGCCGTTTCAGGCTACAATAGTCATCTTCAACATTAACAATGTCTGCACTGCAATGTTTCGTCTGGAAAATTTTCTTGCTGTGCGGGGAATATTGTGGGGTTCAGCTCATTGATGGGGCGTTGAGGGAGAGGCACATACAGGTAGCTAGATGCCCTCCTCCTTTGCTCCATCTCTTCTTTCTTCTGCTCACCTTTCTTCCTTTTCCCTCCTCTCCATCTATTCTCTCCTCTTCCAATTCCCTCCTTTCCATCTCTTTACTTTCTTCCTTTCTCCTCTATTCCTCTTCCATTATCTCCATATCTTTGTACCTTTCCTCTCTGCCCTGGTAGGCTACTAATCTGTTCATCATAATTAAGGTTATTTAGGTGCAGAAAAATACAATTTAATTCAGACTTTCATCAGAAAAACTGAAGTTACCAAACACTATCGCCCCTGATCCCCCTTTCTCTTTTGCTGCAACGGATTTACATATTTCAACAAACACAACTTAAGAAAAATCATCCACTCAAGTAGCAATTAATGTTGGATGAACAACTAGCTAGCATGGCAAAATAGTACTATAAGCTAGCAAAACTTGCTTTATCTCATGTCATTGTTTCTCAGTATAACTGGGGATACAGTTGGGCAGCAATATTGATGGAAACATCTAAACGAGGTGAGAATAATTTGTTTTAACTGAAAAGTTAGCTAATTAATGTAGTCAAGCAATCAAACGACTGGTACCTTCAACCTGTGTTCCTATGGTGATCTCCTTTCTTCTACAGAGACATACAGTCTACAATTATTTGTTTCGCGCACGGGGAGAACAAGTTGTTTTACTGGCGGTGCATACAGCGAAAACGACAATTTTTTCGAACGCGGACGTCTGTGCTTCTCGTACAGCTCGTCTGCATACAGCGTATGTGGCTCTGATTACTATATGACAGTGCGATCTGTGTTTCTCAAATTTGCAAGCAGAAACAAACACAACAAGCTAAATACAGTCAAGAAAGCTGTTATACCCAGACAAATAATTTGTTCACCAAAATGTTTTGATTATTGAATTTTTTTCTTGACGTGTCGGGAAAGATTTTGCCATGGCGGGACGCCACGGTAAAATGAATGCAACGGAATCTCTTCTACACTGTATTTCTGATTTGATTGATGTTCTTTTAATGAAAAGTAATGCTTTTCTTTTGAAAACAAGGATATTTCTATGTGACCCCAAACTTTTGAACAGAAAGTGTATATCCTTGGCTCCAAACCCAGGTCTATTGTATCGTTCTTTCATGATTATTTACACCAACTGTTTTACAGGGCTTTGCCTTCGATGTACGACATGAGAAAATGGCTTTAGCAGACCCAACCACAAGCTCTCTCTCTTTCTCCTTCACAGAGAAAATGAGAATGTGTTATTGCATGACATATATTTTACTCATAGAGAGGTCTTCGTAGTGTGGATTGGTGAAGACAAGCGACAGAGGCTGAGAGCAGCTTGTCTAAGCATTCCATACACAGTAGTAAAGACTCAGCAGATAAAGATGTTAGTGTTCGTTTAAGTCAACGTACTCTGTGTCACCACCAAACTCAGATAATGTGAGTTGACTGAACTGAGGGTCTCTTACTATAGCCGATAGTTGTTTTACTGGTTATTTCTCCTCTCTAACAGCAGAATTTGTAAAAAATTGTTATTGATTGTTTGAGGGGAGTACTCATAGTTTAAAACTGAGTGCCAGGATTGTCTCAGTGTTAAGTGAAAGTAATGCTCATCAGAATAAAAATATGATGTGGTTGATTCAGACCTTTCCTGAGTTAATGTCTTTTAGAGCTTCAACTTATTTTCTGTGAGTCTCTATTATTATTTAAAATTATTATTTTAATATAGATACAGTATTTAATAAATATCGTAGAAATCTTCCACAAGACTATGCAATTGCCTCATCAGTTGGATGGCATAAGAGGGACAGGAAAGGTTTTGTTCTTCTCGCTCACATGTGGGAAAATATGGACATTTTGTTTTGAGCCAAATGAAAAGCAAATCAAAATTGAATCAAAACTCATATACTTGGTAAAGTCACTGCCTTGCAGATTGCTGTATTATTGCGTGCCTGGGGTTGGAATCTGGCTTGTGCCTTAGCCCTGGAACCTGTGGAGGGCAAAGAAATTGCTCGGCATCATTCGGGTTTTAGGGGTTAGTATTCAAATATTGTTGCTTTGCCTCGTTGTGTACTAGTGATTCCTTGTGGCGGCTTGGGGCTCTGTGCATTCAATCAAGGTGGAAGACCGGTGATTGTGTTCCCTTTTCTACATAAGGATAACGGTATGAGGGAGGACCTTGGTAGTCAATGAAATTTCACAGTATTGGGGAGAACAACCGGGTAAAAATTTAACAAAACAAATAAATATAATACATGAAAATAAACAAATAATAAATACATGTAATAAATTGCCAAAATTATGTGATATCGGTGCGTTTTGGAACCATGCTCCCCAGTTGCCCTGCAGTTAATATTTTTACCACTATGCATGTTATAGACAAAACTCACCCGTGGGCTGTTGCCTTGGGTCTGCAGTGTTTGCTTATATTTGGACCATTCTTTTAGTCCAAATATGAGCTAAACTCACCATTCTAGCTATTCAACTAAACTCACCATACTAGCTAGTTATACTGTATGCTGTCAGTGCCCTATTTGTTATATTTCTACTCCTTGTGGAAATTAAAACAATGTTCATACCACTGTCTTTAGAAATACAACCTAAAGGAGTAATGTTTTCTCCCATCACCAAACCCTACTGAAATAATGGAGAAAACTTGTGGTTTGGCCGAGCCATGCATTTCCAATAAGCTGGTTTGACAATTTAAGAGGATAGCTACCTTGGCACATGCCACACAACAACATACAAGACACCCAGTTCCAGTCATTGCCAGGCAGTAAATGTTCAGAAACTTTGGGGAGAGATCTAGGGTCGCAGGGAGGGAGAGTGTGGCTGATGTAAAGGCTGCACATGGGAGAGTAAAATGTGCACAGGGCAGAACTGCAAAACCTTTTTCCAGTGGTCTGGATGAGGTGCAGAGATCCACTGACAGCTTCTTGATGTCAAGGACAAGCACATGCATCTCTACTGCGACAAAATATGAACGTTTTTGTCAACTTAACCCCCAGAGCCATTAAGGTTTCCCCAGTAAATAATCAGGTACTGTAGATCTACACTTACAGTTGAAAGCAAGTTTAGGGATTGAAGGATTACATTATTTTAGACAGTTGAACAGAAGGTCCAACCAAAATATTACTTCCTCTAAAAGCCAATACTCTCCAAAATACTCTCCAAACTTTTTTTTCACCTTATTGGATTAGAACCAGCAACCTTTAGGTTCCTGGCCCTACGCTTTAGGTTCTTGGCCCTACACTCTTAATGACTAGGCTACCCATATTGGTCAATTGAATATCGGCCACCTTAAAAAATAACTATTATAATAATTATTGGGTTGGAACAAATCTATTAAAATAGAATTTTGCCCTTCACTAAGTACCCCTGAAGTACCCCCATATGTGCATTATACCAGTACGCCTATGATATCCTGATTCTTCTAAACTACCCCCTGTGGGTAGGCCAAAACCCCCAGGGGTCCTAGAACCCCTGGTTGGAAACCACTGACCTACCTAGGGCTTGTTTTCATTTTAAAAGAGAGAATAATAATGCTAGATAGTCTTGGTTTGCATTATAATTTCCATAGTGTTTGAATTTACACCGGCATGTTCGAGACGCACCATGCAGAAATGTTGCCGTCAATCGCGGGAAAATCGAGCGATATGCGTCCGCTGCACAGAAACTTGATATAGTTTCGACGGTACTGTCTTCGCAAACTCCAGGTGGGATCTATTGCCAGTGTGGTGCACTCTACATCGCAAAATGGTGTCTCGAGCTATCCATATCTGTAAGTTCCATATCTGTAAGTCTTCTTTGATATGAATCGGAAAATGTAGTGTAATGTAAACAAGACCCTTGTTGCTTTGCCTTGGTTTTAGACAGGTCTGCAAACTGTGAGCTTTGTCGTCTAGTCCCAAATGCCAGAACTTGAAGTCTGCACTGATATCCAAAGCTGTCAATGCGTGATGTGAGGAGCTGGTATTTTAGGGCCTTGTCAGGAAATGTCTGCTTCATGAAGCCCTCAAATGGGCAGCACACATCCAAGATGAGCACCTCCTCCTGGCCTACCCGCACAACGATATTGTCTGAGTTATTTTATATATTTGAAAAAAACAATATCCTCAGCTTCAAACCTAGCTCCTCTGACACACACACACACACACACACACACACACACACACACACACACCAAGTTAGGCCCTGGGTTGCGGTTGAGTGTTACAGTGGAGGAACGCTTTATGTTCATGGGGTGGGGTTGAGGGTAAGCAGGGGCGGGATGTTTCTCCTCTTCTTCAGCAAAACTAAATTTATGGGTCACCATCTGCAGGGTGGAGGAGTTTGGGTTGTGGCCAGCAGAAAGAGGCTTCTAATTAAACAGTCATTATTATCAACTTTTGGTCAGTGATCATCCCCAGTGCTGGCTCTCCAAGATGAACATGGAATCACTGAGGCTTTCCTTGAAGCCTGTGTTGGACCGAATTAGAAAGAGAAATGAAACAGAGGAGAAAAGCTCTTTTTCACTTCTTGGCAGGCAGAGAAAAGCCTTCTGCCATATCCACTCAGGTTTAAACAATTACTTGACATCAGAAGAAACCAGAAGAACCTTAGTCTGGAATAGTCATCGCTTTTGCCTGGCCTAGCTCAGTTTCAGGCAAAGCGAAACAAGCGTCACATGTTTGAGCTCTCGATAATTTCAATTAGTGTAAGAGGGTGTGCCTCCAGTATCTGTATTTATGCAGACCAAGGAGCTTTACTTTGAGCTTGGCAGCCCTTAATATAGTATTTTATGGTTTGATATGTGAGTGACATAGAGCTGCTCCGGGAGGACGGCAAAATGGTTTATTAGAGCCTAATTACAGCCCTGTGATTAAAGGGGATGTGACTGTGATTAGGATAGTTGAGGACGATGTGAAAATGAATGAATATTCAGACCGGAGACGAGCAGAAGCGCCTGTGTGTGTGTGTGTAGGGGTGGGGGTGTGTGCCTAGGGATGGCGTTGGGGATTGGGATATGTGAGCGCTGGCTGTTGCAGGAGACTGCCTGACTGGCTGACTGCTGTGTAACCGCACGCTATGATATCATCTTAACAGCAAATCTCATCTGGGGGCTTTTTAGCTTTAGCTATTGGGCAGAAAATGTACACAAAGATATGTAGTACTTCTCTGGTAATGTTAACCTGCCGGGTTCCTAGTTCTTAGTGCCTGGCTATCTCTTGGAAAGTTTGCAAAAGGAGCTCTACGTGGGAATTCCGGAAAGCTGATTTGGTGTTCTTAAAGGCCTTGTATGGCTCCCTTTGATTAAAGAAAACTGAAAGGATGTACTAGGTTTGACGCTTGTTTTGGTATGCTATCAGCCTGGCATGCAGTAGTAATGCAGTGGAATTTAACAGCCAATTGAACATGAAACCGTCAGGAATGTGCAGAAAAGCCAGGTCTGCTCTTAGCTGCTAGAGGAACTTGCTAAGAATCACACATTCTTGTGAACTTCAAAGTATGCACTGTTTAAGCAAAGAGATAAATGGCATTACTATTAGCAGTTTTCTTCAATTGGGAGATTAGTATTGGTTTTTCTTTATTTTCACCCTGCAAACTTCTAACACTTTCAGACATGTGATATCTGCGATTTATAAATCATTTCTGGGAGCGCTCTGAGGATATGAGATACATAGCGAGACCTTGCGATTTTACAATTTCACAACTGACTTCATCCTTAAAATGACGGTGGCCAACCTGCCTATTACTCCCTTTGATTTCAACAGAACATGCTTTTGCGCTCTGAGAGGTATTCATAATAAGCTTAACTTCTCTGACTTCGTTGCTAAAGGCTGCTTATCGCCCAGCTATTCAAGAAAGATGAGTACTTTTTTTGAATTTTTACTGTTAGGTCATATCATAGGCTGCTCAAACCACCTTGATGGGATTGTTGTGGCAAGAAACACACGTGCACACACACTACACACACTAACCAGACTACACACACATACTCCCAGGAAAAAAAATATTAATCTTTAAATAAATGTAATGGAATGTTACAGCTGTGGAATTTCCTTATCCTGAACAGTTTCTGCTCTAGGTGCATACAGTTGTATGTGCTGCCTGGGAGCTTTCAGAAGTCACATCATACTGTTTATATGTTGGGGTATAATACGTGATTATATGTTTTATATCAAGAACAAATGTTTATTCTTCATTTTCCTCTGATGAGGAAAAGCAGTGTGTGTTAGTCTTATTAGAACTTGGGGTATAGTCTCGCTAATTAATCAGTGTTCATATTACTTCTACAGTGTTCATATTACTTCTATTACTTCTAATAATTCCCCAATGTGTTTTTTTTATGCACACGTCAATCATGTTCTTTGCACTGAAAAGCACATTTGTACATGTCCAGACATTCACATTTATTTATTTACATCTCTGTTTCCTTCAAATGTACTCCTCAAAGCACGCTTGACTTGGAAATGTATATTCATATGTAATCTAAGATATATTTGAAAATAGTGGTTTGCGAACAGTAGTGGTCACAGAGGCCTTCTTATATTTTGGTTGGAGCACTGTCAGTTTTTCTAGGAGAATAATGGGAAGCATGTGTTTAGGCAGCTAAAGAAAATTAGCGACCTTCCATGTGACCCACCTGTCGTGCTTTCAGCACTGTTAATGCTAACCTCATGTTACTATCATCAGGAGAGCTACTCTGTCAGGCTATTGCTAGATGGGGAGTGCCTTCTAACTCAGGGGCTCTTGGAAAAGCTCCTGACACACACTGTACTAACCCACCGGCATGGCACAGCTGCTGCTGAACTTAGCATAGAGCATGCAGTGTAACTAACAAACTGACTTAATCAACACATACAAGCAAATGCATGTCTCCACAATAAACAGAAACAGAGGGCAGAAATGTGCTGTTTTTGAGTCACATATTTTGGTTCTCACTCGCACCAGTCTCAGCAGTCCCCTGTGGACTGTAGTTATTGGCTGCAGGCAAGCAGGACCAAAAGAGTCTGGCAGTTTAATGCAGGCTCCTAGCTCTGAGCCCTCCCTACCTCGCGAGCTAAGCTGCACATCTCCCTAGCTTTACCAGGGCCTGTCCCGTGTCATGTTGTAATGGGCTCCCAGGGCATGATTGGAATATAATAACTATTTCACTATGTTTTTCTTACCCCCCTCACTCGCCACAAATGTAAAATGTGCCTGGTAACATGGGATACATAGTAGAAACTGTGATGTAAGATGTTATTGCTGGATATGCAGACTAGGAAAATTTCGATTATTTTCCAAAAATCTGCCAGACAGAAAGCATTATGTCACAAAGGCCACATTGTAGCCAGTTTGGGTGTATAGTGGTGTATATTTCTGTCTCTCTCGCTCTCTCTCTCTCTTGTTCTATACATTGTCCGGCCACCTTCTGTGCTCTCTGCCCAATCTAAAGCCTTACTTCATGCCTGTATCCTTTTCTTGTGCCTGAATCAATGCACAATGGCCCTATAGGACCATAGTAATGGAAAAATTACTCACTGCACATCTTTAGACAAAGTACAGCCTGTCTTTCACACTGTTTTGAGAACTGTAATTACATTACAGCCTGGAAATCTATGCTGTAATGGTTTATTACATTATTATATATTAATATATATATAGTTTATGTAATATAGTAGAATAGGGCAAAACATACGGTCATATTATTAGCCTGAACAATTGCAGTTTGACCATGATCTGCTTTGTTTTTGTACTTTCTCTGTCTATGGGTTGTGGCAGTCTTATAAGGACCATCTGATTGGCTGTACTACAATGGCAGCCTCATGGGATGGAAGTGCATCCAATAGTTAAGTGTGCAACTAAACATCTCCTGTTTTTCTACTAATTGAATTCGGCACTGAAATATGCTGGCAGGAGCCCCTTTCTCTGCTTGACTTATTTATTGCCTGACTGAAGAGGTAATTTGACATCCTCATTTCAAATACTCTTAGTTTTGTCTAGAAAAAGTGTTAAACTCAATTAGTCTAGTGATCAGTGACTCAAACACTACATTTGTTGTCCTTGGGTGGAGTGGAGGAGAGACCTACTGCAACCCTGATCTTTTAGCTAACCTCTGTCCTCAAAGAGAAAGGGAAGAGGGAGAGGAGAGAGAAAAGGGAGAGAGAGGGAAGATGGAATAGATAGAGGGGAGAGAGAGGGCAATGGGGGAGTGCCCACACAGTCCCGCCATGTCACATGAGATTTGTGTCCTCCCTTTAAATCATTTCCCTCTTTAGAAGATTAAGAATGCAGAAATATTCTCAAACTGATCATTTTCCCTTCTCCCAAATGGACTCATTTGCATTTGCAACCGCCACTATTAATTATGGGTTTCAAAGAAGACAAATGATCCCTGTGACTGTAAATAAAAACAAGAATCTGAGGTTAATGTTAAATGTTCAAATGGCTACATGGACCAATAGAGACAGCCCAGAGCACATGCACCAATCACCATCAGATTTACAGCTAACCTCATTGGTGTAATACCAGTCTTAAACTTTTGTGTGCCATTATTAATTATTTTACAAAATATTTTTTCTGGTATGCCATATGTACTGTATGGACATTGTGTGAAGCCTGCTTTTTAATGCAAACATTTAATCCAAGAGATTACCACAGATCCTTGCATTGTGATCCGCTTCCTCTGAAATGCAAATGAAACAAGTTGACCAGTAGACACATTTGTCTGCATGAGCTTCAATTTCAACTCAACTTTGCGCATCTAAAGAGCCTGACTCAGTGTAATTCATGGCCATGTAGGCTGTGCCTGCATGTTTCTGTCTGAAGAGGGAACAAACAGCAAAAATAATCTGCATCCAGCGACCGAGCCTTGTTGTAACCTGATCATTTCAGGATCAATTGTTTCCTTTCTGGTTTAATTCACCATGTGATTGACTTTCAGTGCTTTGCTGTTGGAGAAAAGGGAAGTCATTTGAATACAGATGCTGAATGCTTAGGCCTTGTCTCAGGACGCCGCTCCATGTCAGGAGACAATTGCAGGTTGATTATGTTGCTAGTGACAGAAGTTGCAACTTCTTTGTGCGGCAGAGATATTTGCATTTAAATGCTTATTGTAGGCATCTAAAAAGCATGAAAACTCTGATTGTAAGCTTTGGCTGCTGGTTTTGTACTAGCAAATACAAAGAGCATTGCAATAAGGAAAATTGGCATGGAAATTAGGAAATTATTTTCAAACAGAAGGACTGAAATCAATAAGTAGGTCTGTGTTGTTCTGTTGTGCTGGTTTTTCATCTTGATTGAGTGGGTCTGCTGTCAGATTGTGTATGCATGTGTTTATAGCACTGTACTGTGTTACACGTTCTTGTGTGTAGAATCAAATTATTATTTATGTTTGAGGTGTTCTCCTGGATACCTTTTGTGTATTTTGTGAATGTATTTGTCCCTGCATTTTGTTTGTATGCTTATGTGTGACAGGCTCTGTGTGACAGTGTGTCAGTCATCCGTCCATGTGATTTTGTGTGAATGCATTTGATACGATTTAAATGGTTTTGAGAGCTTCCTGTGTGTACGTTAAATGCCTGTTCTTACCTTTCACAAAAGCTGTATATTTGTGTGACTCTTTGTATGGTATCCATGTAGGCTATATTTGTTTGACAGGCTCTGATATGATGACAGTGTGCTGGCAGTGTGTGTGTGTGTGTGTGTTTGTGTGTGTGTGTGTTTGTGTGTGTGTGCACACGCGTGTGCATGTGTGCGTGCGTGAGCACGTGCCCGTGTGCATGTGTGTGTTTGTGCCGGGTGCCCATAGCGGAGTGATGCCCCTGCTGATTCTGTGCCTCTGGCCCTTTGTCCTGCAGCACTCAGCGTGTCTGCCTTCTCAGGAGACTGACAGGCCTCTCCAGTGTGGCCACACAAAGAACCAGCCTTCTTTGAGGTGTTAAAAACTTCCATTTATGCATCTCCCTGGACAAAAAAGCGGCAAGCCCATTTGAGTCCGGTGGCGACACAGGCAGACATTGTGGCCACGCTTCTCCAGCACTCATTTCACAGATTCTAAAACCAGTATGTGGTGAACAGGATTTGAGGGGCTAAAGTGCCCCACGAGGGCCAGGCGATAAGAGAGGGAAACGCCACCATTCAGTAAACTAGAAGATGGGGCTCTGGAAAATAAACACATTACCTGAGAGAAAACTAGGCTTGTTTTCGTAACCTCCTGCTCAATAGGAGAGAGAGAGAGGGAGAGACAGAGAGAGAGAAAAGGATGTCTTTGAGAAGGAAGTAAAGGAAATTCCTTGTGCCACTGTCGGGGAATAAATCTCAGATGCTGAGAATAGCAAACAAATCAGCAGCTAAAAGACAAGGCTATCCTCTAGATTGACAGTATTCTTGTCTTTGAGTCGAGACTATGTGAGTGTGAATCAAAGGGAATTGACAGACTGCACCAGGCTATTATTAACAGGGGACATTAATGCCTTCTCCAGTGGAATGAAGCCTTCTAGTGGTTGGTCATTTTTCTTTCAAACCACCTTTGAAAATATACTTTAATTCTTGATTTTGAGGTAGAGTAAATCACATGTAATATATTTGCAGTGCAGCCAGCATGCGAAACACGATTCAACCAAAGAGCTGTCTCAATTTGTCTCTCTCTATGAACACAGGGTTGAATGTTTGATTCTCCACTGTTACTCACATAAGAATTGCCCTTTAAATCAACACAGTTTAGCTCTGCCCAATAAAGACAGCCTTTTCTGAACCGAGTTTTGATTGAATACCGTCCAGGTTTTCTATGTGACCGTAGACTTGGAGAACAGTGTTGTGGTCAATTTGAAGGCAGTCAATTCACGAAGTTAACTGATATTCTAATTCTATAATTAAAAAAAGCCATACATTGACCTCAACCCTGCGGAAGATACTTCATCTTTAACATGTGCCTGTCGTGTTTGAGAAAGAGAGGAGGCTTAAACAAGTAACATTGTTCTGAGGCAGCTGAACCCGACTAACTCGATTATGTGGCGGATTTGTTTTATGTGGAAGTGTGTTTGTTTGCGACACAGGAGTGGAGATCATATTTCATGGCATGCCTATGTTGTGTCAACTGTACCACAGGGAGTTTATACAGTAGCTTTCTATTAATCAGGTTATCATAAGGACATCAGTATTCTGTCTCCTGAACTGCTCTACACTCTTGAGGTTGCATAACAATACCCTAGTGACTTCAGCCCTGATATCCTCCCTACTGACCTGAACATCAGCTTCTATTAGCCCAGGCATGGGTTTGTCCTCTCTTTGCAAGTCACTATGCATTCGTTGCATAGTACAGCTATGCTTTTTTTCTCATTTGCGGTCGGGAAAGCGGGTTGATTTTGTGGGACTTGTATATTGAATTTGACAATGGCTTGTGCCGAGTGCACTAATAGACATTTCTGTGCCAGAACACTTGCTCCCCAACTCTCCCCTTCACCCCCCATTTCACCAAGGCCCCCTGCAGTTGAGCGTGGCCTGCTGTTATGCGCCCACCTCGTTGCCTTAATCCCCCCACCCCCAGCCCTCCTTTAGTCCCCAGGCCTGCCGGGGCCACAGCTGCCTCTGTCTGTAGAGATAACCAGGTCTCAGCCAGGTGGGGACCAACACACTGATGGCAGGAAGATTGCCTCCATTGTTAAAATAACTACATTGGCAAAATCCCTACTTTTAACTTGTTTGGACTAAAAATAGCGAGGGGTTATGCACTGGGGTTATGATGAACATGGAGATCTAGACAGGGCTCACATGGAAGTTGTGCACAGGATTGGTTTGTCCTGAACATATTCACATGCACATGTACGCACCTACGCTTACGTGCACACGGATGGAAAATGTGCCCCAGGCCTCAAAATGACAATAGCTGTTCTGCAATATTTGATTTGTCTTTAAATGCTTCAATTACTTGACGTTGAGGATCTTTCGCTGCCTTTTCATTTACAGTGAAACATGACAGTTGTGTTATATCAGTCTAAAGACTCGTGGCACTGTATAGTTGTTGTGAGGGTTTGCCATTGATTCCCAGCCACTGTCATGTGATGGTCGGGCAGAGCAACAACACTCCATTATGTGCTGGGGTAATCAAATCATGCTCCACCCCCTGCTGTAGATGAACACATGCCTAAAAGATTCATTGGATTTGAGAGTGTTTCTTAGATGCCTTTGCGGCTGTCCATAGTGCAGCTTTCGCTCAAATGTGAAAGGAAGGATTGCAGTCATGACGGTCACTTTGCAAAGACAGGGCCAAGGCCACCTTTTACCGGACCCACTACACATCTCCCTGGGATCTCTGGCCTAGAACCTTTGAAGTGAGCACTGCTGATCAGTCGGCTGGGCTTGTTTAAATTGCTATCCTTTTCGCAGATCAGTCCCTCTACTTCACTAGTCTAGGAGCCTATTTGACTACATCTATTGTTGTGAGAAAATAATTTAACTAACATTAAAATACTATGTAAATAACAATTTTGATTAACGACATCAGTGAGAAACTCTTGCTGCGCAATAAGGCAGAGCACATGCGCACAAAGCAATTTGGCCAGACGACTGACTGTGGCATATGAACTCATTATGTTGTTTACCTGGTAAATAACATAACACACTCAGTCAAACAAGTGCTGTTCCTGGTAATAGTAGAAATGTTTTGGTGCCAGTGTTAGATGTTTTTAGTTGCTTCGAAACTATTTTTTAGTGTTAAGATGCTCTAGGATATACAGTAGAATTTTTTTTATTTTTCTTTAAGAGTGTTGACACTGTAATCTGTGACTACCCCTGACTAACTGTTTACCTGTGCTTTAATGGGAGTTATCTATTTGGCTGATCGCTTACCCCTTGTCTCGGCCACTCCAGTGGTGCAGAGAACTATTTGCCTTGTGTGTGTAACAGTGTTTTCATTTTACTGAAAGACAGTGTTTATTCTATGTATGTACTCTGTGTTACTCGCAATTGTATGTGTTTTTGTTTTTAGTGCTGTTTCTTGTCACCACCCGCTCTGTGCTAGCTGAGTAAAAAAAGAAACATTTTAAAGAGTCCGTGGTCAGCGTGGACACAATGATTCAGTAATAAAATGGATGGAGGAAACTAATTAACAGAATTTGAAGTTGACTGGGATTCTGTTTAATGAATCCATGAACGTCTAATTAGGGAGAGGTTGGGTTCTCATCTCTGTGTTATTTCCTCAGTAGCCCCTAGGCTGGATTCTCAGCAGGAAAAGAGCTACTGTACTGCATCACGCTAGTCTGTCTGAGACACTGTTATCATACCAGAGGGATTGAGCATTTGTTTAATTATTTGTGATATCACTCGGGTTTCTCTTATTATCTATAAGAATAATCATAATGGGTTTAAATAAGCCCTGAATACAAAATGGTGTGTTTTCCAGATGCTTGTTGCTTTTCTTATTGTTCTCAATTAGCATCACATTATAAAATCAAAGGATTGTTCATTTCTACCCCCTGCAATTAAATGAGCTCTTAATCATTAAGGCACAACAGGAATGAGTCAAATATTATATGTTTCAGAAAGAAACACTTGTTTGTAGAATTACTACCCTTATGTGTTTTCTACATTGGGCTATGATAGTCTTTGTGGGGAGCCCTCTGTGTTTGTGAATGTGTGTAAATATGTATGTGTATGTACATGTACATGAGGAGAAGGTGAAGCTGTGGCTGTGGATCTTTCAGAGGCTGATCATCATTCAGCTTCTAGTCTGACACTTAAATAATTGTTTAAATTAGGTTATCCACCCCAAACCACACATTCATGATATATGTACTGTAGATTTTTAAAAAATGGATATATGATAACAACATGTTGTGAAATCTTTCTGCATTTCATAGCTATAATAACTTTTATAAGCAA
>JACXGI010000311.1:60861-119943 GCA_016801175.1 Esox masquinongy
TGTGTGTCTGTATGTGTGTGTATGTCTATGTGTGTCTGTATGTGTGTGTATGTCTATGTGTGTCCATATTTGTGTGTATGCCTATGTGTGTCTGTATGTGTCTATATATCTGTGTGTTTGTATATAGACACATATATGTATATTTGTGTGTGAGTGTGCAGCAGTACGATACGGTGCAGAGAGGTGAGACAGTGTGTGGACGCTGGCAGTCTGTTGGCTAGGTGGGCTGGGTCCTTTGAGAGTTAGGAGAAGACTGTCAGCTCAGAGGTGTTATTAAAATGACAACAGCTTTCCATTCAGCCAGGGTCAGTCTGTGGGCCTTCTCTGTTCCATTGTCACCTTCATCCTCAAGGCTGCCGCATTCAGAGCCATTGGTAACTACTGTGTTTCCCTGGTCTATTCTATTAACCCCCTGTCCTCCCTTACTAAGATAGTGTTGTCTGTAGTTTGACACCAATGGCAAATGTGTTGGGCATACACTGCATACCCCCACCCAGCCACAGGAGACCAAGGTACAGTAGCAATGATTACTGGCAGATCAATTAAGTGTGACCTTAAAAACCTCTGTCCTAGTTTAATTAGCGGTGCTGAAGCAAGGTAATTGTATAAATCAGCTGTTAATGAGATCGTAGCTTGTTGTGAAAAACAAGATAATGAACATCAATGAGCTTTGTGCCAATTCAGGACTGCGCTGTGGCTGTGCTCCATGATCAATCCACTTCACTTTGCATTTTTTTGTAGCTCCTGTTTTCATGTTCTCTTTCTCCACTACATGGAGGTGGAAATATTGATGCTGAACTCCAGGTTAGATAATGGCAAAAACTGGTGTGTCCATATTGCAGAGGCTTCTGTTTGTTTGTGTTTTCCCCGTAACAGGTCGGAACTCTGGTGACTGGGCTCAGGGAGAGACATGCCGTACCTAGCAGAGCATGCTGGGAAATACATTAAATCATTAGATTGCCTCACTCCAACAACGAATTTAAAAATTAAACTTCACACATAACTATTTATTAGTGCCATCTACGGGCTCTAAGACAATTATGAATCAGAGTAGTGCATTTAAAGTGACCTTGTCCTGAAAGGAAGAGCTTAGAGGAATGAAACTCTCTACTAAAACTGTTTTATCTCAGTAGACGTTCTGACTAGGCCTCAGCAGTAACCATTTTCTATTACTCCCTTTCTCTTTTCCATCTTAAAGGGGCTGTATGTAGGATGTATTTTCTATCTGAGAGCAAGATGAATTGTAATAAATAAACGTTTCCCTTTTAGTTGACAAGCTTAAAAAGCTATATATTTTCATATTGTAAAGATATTTCCTAGTGATTTAGATAGCATAATGTTTACCTGGACTACTTGTTTTTTGTCATTTACCTGGACTACTTGTTTTTTCTCATTTGAACGGAAAATCAATGAACTGTGTAGAATTTTAGTCCCCTAGAAATGACAGAAGTATTTCTCTTACCCCAGTCAGTCATTGTTTGTTGATGGGATTTGAAGAGGTGAAGATCATGTCTCTTAAGGACGTTGCTGGAGGAGAGGGAGGCTGCAGCTTTTCCATTAGACAACAAAAGCCAATGCTGCTTCTGTTGACCAATAGAAATTCTGGATTTTAGGATGCGGTTTTGTATGAACCCAAATAATTTATGGTGAATAAATGTTGTGAAACACCATCATTCCACTTCTGCCGCAGTTATAGCATGAACATTTTCTCAGATTATAATGCAAATATTCTGCATATTGCCCTTTAAAATAAGTTATTGCACTTACTGTTCCTTTTCAAATTCATTACAAATACATAATTACTGTACTGACCACATCCTTTTAAAGATATGATATGTTGTTGGAATGAAATGTCTGGGGTATATTGTTTAACTGTGTGGAAAAATGTATACATTGAAAAATGAAAAAGATAGAGCTAATAATATATTCTGTTTTTTATCATTTCAGGTTACTTTCATGAGTTCAAAATCCACTAAGCAGTGATCGCTGGGTGCTGGGGAATTAATCTTTCTGTTTGTGTAAGTACTATTTTTTTACCCCTATTTTTTCCAGAAACATTGCTTTTTTACCCCTGGAGTCTTCCATCTAAATACATTACAGTCCTGCACAGCATTGATATGTTGTAAAACAATGCTCACCATAGTATAATCTTATATTATTGCTTTACAAAGTCAAGGAATTTATTCTTTGTAAGTGTGAAATATTGCCATGCTAGCTAACATCAAGGCCTTGTTAGACCTCAGAGGTTGAGTTTATCTTACACTCTTAGAAAACTGAATACTCAGGTTTGTTGGTGCTTTTCTTCACTTTCCATGGCCACTTCCATAGTAGCATGTCTATTGCTTGATTTTATTCTTTGTGCTAATGTTGTCTGCGGTTGTTGGTAGTTTATGACTCAATAAGAGTTTTCACAGGAGAGAAGAGAGTCCTTTTTAGGAAACGTAGGCAGCGCCTCAGAAAACAGCCAGTATGTGGTTGCTCTATATTGCTACAATATGCCTTTAGTGCAAGTTCTCACTACTGCTGCTGCTCCTGTAGTAATAAAGATTGAGAAAATGTTTCTTTAGGTAAGGTTGAGCAAATAAAGCAAAAGTTTAGTTGATATTAATCTTTTTTCAAATGTCAGTTGGAGATGGTTTTCCAGAGTGCAGAATTATATTAATGCTGAAGAGCCCTTGTTGGTGCTTCATAATCAACTGTGGCACTGGTAACAGTCTCTCCCATATCAAAGTTCATAGCCATTTGCTAATAACAACAGTTTCTCTTCCATTACAGTTGTCTTCAGTGCAGATCAATGCACCCATCTAAAGTGGCTCATGGTTTTCTGATTTGGTTTGTAGTGTATGTTAGTGTTGTTAAGTCCGTTCTCAATGGCAGTCTATGTTGGGTGTGGGTCTGACTTCAGCTCCAGTGAGCATACACAATGGTGGAATAACAAAGCCTTAGCAGTGAATACTACCTTTGTCTGCGAAGCTTGTCAGTCAAACCATTATTATGATTATTATAACGATAGGGTTCATATTGGTTAGCTGCTCAGGTAACACTGTTTTTGTTCTTTTTTTCCTCTGCTTTAGATTTACGACCAATTAATACTTCTTAGTAAAAAAGCATACAAAACTGTTAATTGTGATTAGTAACTCAGTTTAAATTTGCTCAAATGTGTTACTCAAGAAAGATGTTTTATAGCTTTAATAGCATTTTCCCAACAACAAATGGGCTGTCCTGCACCTGCATACACCTATCAACTAGCTTATTATTCTTGCTCTATGTTATAATGTAAGCAAGCTAGCTAGCTTAATCTATGCATTATCTAACATGCCCCGGCCAATCTACCACTGAAATATAAAATATGTGTTAATGCAAGTTTATTTGGCCTGCCCCGGTGCTCTGGCTTGAATCGTGTTTTTAGGACCCAAATAATTATTGAAAGCAAACTCTGCTTGTCAGGGGCAACATTGGCATGGAAAGTTAATTTGGCTGTTAAACGAGCGGTGAAAATCATTCATATTGGGCATCAGGGGGGGCTGGTTACTTAAATGCAATCACATCACAACATTTTTCTAATATTTTTAATACAGACTAGCAAAAAATAAGTCCTGAATGATGTCATGAGTTCAAATCCTGTTTGCAATGTACTGACAATTCTTGAGAGTCTTGCATAGGGTGGCGCAAATAAGCAAATAAGACCATCCCGGGTTGGTGGGGTGGATGTCAGACAGGGCTTACCCAATCATGCTTGCAGGCCAGAGACTGCACTTTCCTCCAAACATGTTGCATTGTGATTAAAGCAGATGAGTTAGGTATCACAGGGACAAATCTTGATTGACCCTCCCAGACCCATTGGGAGATGTTGCGATATGGCATGATCATACGGTAAGTGAGGGAGAGAAATTAAAACTGTGCTCCTTGGCAGGGCTGTCAGGTTTTACATACTGAATGTATACGCGCTTGGTACAGGTGTTCTCTCAGTAACTTTGAGCAGCAGTTAGCCCAGTGGTTAAAGAATATGAACACTAATAGAACACTAATAGAACACTAATCAAAACTTTTCTATCTCAAATTCCTTTGCTGGCCAAGTGAATATTTAATCTTTCTGTCCTTGAGCATGGTATTTAAACCTAATTGCTCCAGATTGTAATTGAAAATGTATTGGTTAATAGACAAACAAATTATAAACAAAATATAAACATATTTTACCAAATATAACATTGTCAAGTTACAGGGCATATAAGTACTAAAAAGAAGAGTTCTGCATATGCGTGGGCATAGGTTCATTTGCTTGATCAACAAGGTAGGCCTTGTTTCTCATATATTTAGTATGTGTGCATTTATGCATTTTTTGTTGTGTGTTAATAATCTGTTTGAGTAAATGACTTTGGCACAATTTTTTTTATAGAAAAACATTTAGGGTGTGTACAAACCTGAGGGACACTATAATAGTAAAAAGTTAACATAAGGATCACCTGACTGTTCTTTCTTAAGCATTGTGGTAAAAATACTTAACACAATTGGAAATGTTTTATTTAATTGTTACTCAGCTGAACCCAATAGACAAAATATTTGTCTATTGGGTTCATGTATATATATCAGCCCTAGTGGCAAAACTTAGTGTGTATCCCGTCTTGTTTGTTTTAGAATGTCTGTGTGTGATCTTCCATGGCCCTGCACCACTCCCATGTGCTCTTCAATTAGCCAGACCTCAGACAATCAATAATCTAAATCCTTTGCAACTTTAATCTGCATGTTTAATTAATCATGAAATGAGCCGATGAGTAATTTTGGTGGTGTGTGGCTTGTTTTGCGGGATGACGTTTAATTACTCATGTGTGAACAAATTTTGGAAACACCTGAGGAAGAATGAGGGCCAAATACGCTCTTTGTCAGTGTTTACCATTCATAAAATAAGTGTCATGCATGCAGCAGTCACTCTGAGTTCTGCTAAGCCCACTACTGAGGCTCCTCAAAGGGTAGACCTGGTGGAGCTGTTTTTTGATAAATTAAATAAACAGCACTTCACTACTTAATGAAAATGAATAACCTTTGGAAGGTTATTTTCTCATCTATTATTTAATAAATTGGCCTGTTGGTTCAGTCGACTGACCCTGCCTGCAGTGATTGTGGCCCAGGGATAAACAGAGACAGCTCAATTATAAAGGGGAATTTCACCATATCTCAACTATTTGTACCAGTTACTAATGTTAGCAATGAAACAAGCAAATTTAAATGTTGCAGTAGAATGTGAATGTATCGACTTACTTTGTATTTGTCTGCTCATAAAATTCCACAAGGTCCAGCATTCATAGTGAACGTAGCAAAATGGTGATCCGAGTATATGCAAAAAAAAAAAAAAATTGCAGTGTTGATCAAACCCATGTGGCATGACCATGTGCCTGGCTGTACTAAATACAAGCAAGTGCAAGAAAGTGTGGTCATTTGCCATCGTCTTTGCATAGTAGCTACAGTACCCCAATGCACGGATGCAAAGCAACCCCTGCATATCTAGAACAGATCTCACAGGTAAACACTACATTCTTTATTGGCATTTATCCAACATATACCTTGACAACAAATATGAACATTAACACACATTTACCATTAAAAATAACTTGTTTTGGAAACGTGTGTGAAAGTGTTTTGGAAATGTGTGTTTTCAATAAAAACAGGAATTCTACTAAAAGGTTTTAGAATACAATCAGAATATTGTATAGGGACTGTTGTTAAGTAACTCTTAACTATCCCACAAGGCCTCATATTACATTTTGTCACTAGCTGACTCAGTCTCTTAGACACACAAACAGGAATTTAAAATACATTTCTATGATTCATTTGTCCACATTGTCAGACATCAAAGGGTCCACACGAGTTGAGGGAAAAGATCATATTTGACAAAAGAATGCTTGCGCCACATCTGTTGGGTGTAATCCATCACGTAGGAAGAGACTCGGCCGGTCTAAAAAAACTGCAGTGTTTACCAGCAAAAATAACCCTTTCCATTGATAATTTCATTTTGACAAGCAAATTCATGCTTTCTCAACTTTCCACTAAATTTGGACTTCAGCTCTATAAAGGATGCCACAGTTTGTTCTACTAAATGCTCAGTAGCCAGAATGACAGCAAAGCAACTACACTTGTGTTTGTTTAAGCTGTTTAAAGACCAATAAAATGCTTCTGCTCATGTACAACTAATACTTAGTCCTACAATGTTGTAGTAAACTTGCAGTAATTATTGTAGATTCGGAACCTCGCTCAAGTAGGAAACTAATACTGACAGCTAGTGATGGCCATACGTGGCTTCATTACTGTTCTTCTAGCAGCAGGATATTATGCTAGCAACGCTAACTCTGATTTTCTTTTTCAAAATAAAAGCCATCATTGAAATATTTAAGGCAATATAGTTCAAAATCTAGTCTGTACATTTATGTTTAATGTCTGCTCTTTTTTACAGAGTAGATTGTTAACTATATTGTCTTATAAAGTTAAATGATGGCTTTTATTGTGATAAAGACAGTCTGAGTGCTGCCAGCATAATATCCTGCAGCTAAAATAATGCTAATGAAGCCTCATTTGGCCATCACTACTGAAAGCTTTTGTTTGTTTAGCAATAAGCAAGGCATAAAGCAACAGAATAAACTTACTTATTTGCCATTGTTGTCCTGATAAAATCGTTACGGTTCAAATAACATTGGTAAATACATTCTTCAGTCCATATTTGAACATGTTTCATCAGAATCTTGGCAGGAGAAAGGAGTGGAAGGATGCAGTTTGAAAATACAGCTCCCACTGTCTCTCAAATCCTTTGCATTATAGAGTAGCCTACTCCAGTTAAAATATATATGGTCCAAAATCACTATGTTAGACCACTTCCAAAAACGTAATAATCCTAAAAGTCATGATGACAAGCCATAGTGTTGTATAAAGTTAGCTAGCTTGCTGTACCCAGTCCACTGGGATGATGAAACCTGCCTTGGTGGAGGGGCTCTGCCAGAGCAGAAAGTACTGTCCCACAAGAGTTGTAGTCTTTTAAAAACAGGAACAATTTTGACACCTTTTACATGAATGAATATTAATGTAAATATTAATATAATCAATATTAATCCATATTAGTATTAATATCTACTGATTGGAAAATCTGAAAGATATCCAATGGGTCTAACAAGCAAGGACAACTGCGACTACACAAAAGACGGCTTGTAGCACAATTGGTATAACATGGAGGTTTTGCTAAATGAAACAAAACATGGCTACATTCATTTGTCAGGTCTTGTTTGCCCTTTAATACAAGTTCTGATGTTATAGAGTGTATCTTTTAGTGTGCAAAGCCCAATCCCCCCACTCCTTCTGTCCAATTTGCAACTAATCTCGCTATCCTGGAAATGGCTCAAACCTGATACAAACCGGGGGTGGCGCAGGGTAAAATGCTCCTTAAATATCTCCAGCCATGATTTCTGTTGTTTCAGAGAATCATTGAGTTATATATTGTTTGCAGATATCATTTTCTATCAGTAAAGAGGAGCTGTATAGGTGTGAAGATATGCTTCTAATTACTCAGACCAATGACTTATAGCACTGATTAATCCACTTAGTTGTAAGGTTTGGTGACATGTGTCTAACCCCTATGTATATCTCAGATTATCTTAACCATCTTTCACTCAGGTCATCCCTCAGATGACCTGACTTCCCAGCAACATGATGTCGTTATCGGGGCCGTAACCTCCTCTCAGTTTTATTAGATATATGTCCATTTTTCATGGCTTGATGTGCTTTATTTGATTCTCTGGAGAATTAAACCTAATATAGACTTGGCTGCATTCCTTTCTCTCAATGTATGGCCCTTCTAGGACAGAGATTTTTCACCTATTAGTTATATACAGCAGAAAATGGGACCTGAGAAAATGCTATTAATCTTCTCTTCCCCAGCTGTAGAAAGTAATGCATAACTAAAAGTCAGGTAAATGAATTAATGATTTCAACCATGAACTTTTCTTCCAAAACGCCATGAATCGTCTCCGGCTGATAATGTGCTCTGACCCTGGAGTGTGATATCCTTGTTGAGCTGAAAGTATCCAGTTAATTGATTTGCAAATTATTTAAAGTTTGTGTTGCCCAGGGGAGTGCTGGGCTCTAATGATGACCATTTCAGGAGAGTTTAAAAAAATATAATTTTTCCAGGCCTGGCTTGGTTGGCCTGGTTGGGATGTAGTAAACTAACAAGCCTAATCAAAGCCTGGAAGTGGGGGAGACACAAAAAGGAATGGGCCCCAAGCCTTCACTGGTCTCCTATATTCACTTTCCTGTACTTTCTGGAGGGTCTGGAGGCTTTCTGGAGGGTCATGCCGGGGTCTCTATGGGCTGTTTTTAGCATCCAGCATCATTGTCTGTTTGGGAAAGTTTTGGTACATACAGGCTTGAGGTGAAGCAAATTGTTTGAGATGATAAGATGATGACAAATTGTCAGCTCAATGTAATATAAGTGGCCTTATCATCGGGGGGAAATCAGAAACGACCCTTTCAATTCATGACCTCCCATTTTAGAGACACGTATTTGGACTGTTTCCCTGCCATGCTTTCAGAGCTGTGGTTAAAGTCAAAGTGGACAGACTAAAATGGTAGTATAAAGTTTTAAGGTCATCTCTCTTGAGCTAACCTAAGTTCAATGTGCGTTATTACGCTGTTGTCTGACCTCATGTTTGGTAGACAGCACAATGTGAAACATTCACAAAATGTTTTCCTTTCTAATGAATTGGAAGGAGAGCGAAGCCACGTTGCCAAGTAGCTACCTAGAAACAAGCCACAATATTTAATGGTTATGATTTTACAGCTTATGATTAAGGTACTGCTGCATTGCACATACTATTTAATAGGTATTTTTTGTCAATACTGTTAGAGAAAACTGGTCTGACATTTGGTTGGAAATGTCCTCATGGTTAAATTCTACAAGAGTGGTGGTGTCTCTTCCAGGAGTCATGGACCTTTAAGCAACATTCAATTTTTTATATTATATGTTTGACATTTCTGAAGAAGTTAAATGCTGAAACAAATGTCCAAATTTAAATTGGACATATCCTATAATTGTTCTATGACTTACAGTGATTGGAATTTTGACTGACTCTGATATTGTGGAGTTGTTCCGTTAAAAGAACTAATATTTCAAGTAATTTCTTTAATTTGTGTCAGTAAAACATACAGCCTTTGTTCAGAGCACTGAGCAGGAGGACAGCAAATGCATTTTGCCAGTGACTGTTACAGAAATATGCTGCCAGCTGTTCAAATGAATGGTGACATTGAATGAATCGCAAAAAAGTTTGATTCTTGAGTCAGTACAAAGAGTTGTTCAAATAGAACGAATTGTTCGCAAACTAGCCAAGCATGGTTTTCTTTCAATGTACACTCCCACAGAAATATCTGCCAATGTCTAACACTAAACTAATAAACCAAATTACATGCCCTCAAGGTTAACCAGTTTCAATTACATTTTCAGCCAACTTAACAGCAATTACACTCAATTAAACTTTCCATCCAAAATCTGTGTGCAATGTAGATATTCAAATTGCCTGCTATATATTGCTCTTGCATTACTCAACCTGTAGCTTTCAATGCATTGCTTGCAAGCTTGCTAATTTACAGTTGCAATACCGAAATGAACCGGTGCTTTGGAAACATTTTGGAAGATTTCGTAAATACTTTACGTAACATCATATTTCAATGTCCCTAACATTGACCTAGCAAAAAACAACAGTTTACCAGTGCCTTAGAACTTTAGACCATCCAAACACAAATGAAACCACATTCTTTACCAGCAAAACAGAAAGCAAAGAGATTGACTTACAGACTGCCAATAAAATAATTTAAGCGGAGTAAGCTACTGGAGCCAGAGGGGCACCTTGAGAGAGTCAATCAAATACAGCAGCACTGTGTTGCTGTTTGAAGGCAAATGTGTGGAAAAGCAGAGGAAATAATTCAGGGGGATCTGAAGGTATAATCTTCTCCTTTTCAGGAAATCACAGAACAGCACAGTTAATGGGTGGTGGCTAATGCTAGCCAGATTAACTACCTATTGTTACTCAGCTGAGTGGGGTCTCCTTATGACATTAACAATAGTGCATTATTGGTAGTTCCAATTAGGCATAAAATCTTTTCATACATTTTTCAAATCACAAAAACACAACAATCACAAAAATGTTTTTAGTTATAGGTTTATACTGAAGGAAGGAAAAAACTTGCACTCACATTTTCTGTTACCATGTAATATCTTATTATATAACAGTGGACATGTTTCAACAGTAGCCTTCATCAGCGTTTGGAAAACAATAGACATTCACTGTGATAGTTGTCACCACTGTTGCTAAAACAATTATACATTGAAAGGTAAAATAAAATGTAAATGAGTGTGTTTCTCCCCCTCCTTCAGTAAAGAACTATTGAACCGGGCGCCTAAATAGTTGTTTTTGCTACAGTCATTTGAGTTGAGCACCACTCTCTGTTTTAGTTATAGGTAACCATATGGTGATTATCATTTAGTTAAAGGTGCACTATGCAACTGAATGCCACCTATTGGCAGTGAGTTGTATATCGGCTCAATAAATCCATTAGGATCTGACAGTGTCACCTTCAACAGTTGATGCTGGAACAATGAAGACAGACTTTCGTTTCAAATGGATGGGTTAAAGTTGATGGGCCCTTTCCATAACTACGGAACACAGAATAAACAAAGTAAACAACTAAACCAATCAAAACTTAATCTGGGCTGTCTATTGCGTTAGATGCATTGTCATATTTCAGAGGCTCATTGATGGCTATCTAGCGAGCATGAAACCATAATCGTGCTAGCTAGTGCTAGCTGGAACAATAATATACACACTTCGACTAGTTTGCAGAAGGCTAAATCTAGCTAAAAGGCAATATATTTACTTCTTCCGAGCAATATTTGCTTATGCATAAGGTTTAGTCAAACAACCCACAATACATATTTGTTTTTCTTAAGATTTTGCAGAGAACACCAGGTTGTAACACAATTTTCCAGCAAGAAATGAAATAATGGAGAGTCTGCTCGGACACAACTTAGCTCGTTAGCTCATTATCTCGACCAAAGACTTTGGAGAAATCTTCCTGAAATGTATCTACGGTCATACAAATAGAATAAACAGGGAACATCAAATGATTTTCGTAGTATAATTGTTTCTCCATCATCATCAATCTAGTAACTTACACACAGATTTCCTTGACTATCTAGCCTACTAACTAAATGTGGTGATGTAACCTACTTGTCAAGTAGAAAGGTAGCCAACTCTCCATCATTGTTCACACAAACTTCAGCTCTTGCCATCAAATGCAAAATTTACCCTTGTTTGTCTTATGCTCACGTTGCTTCCATATATTTTCATTTCTGGAGCGTTCAGTGTAGGCTACATGAACCCAAACAAAGCTTGTCATTGGCCTTCACCTCACACACCTTCAAGGAAGTACACATCTACGAACGTCCCGGCCTTCTACGTTTTACTTGCAACCATACCACTGGGGATAGTGTCAGTCCTGACACTCTGCCAGAGTCTGTTTTTTTTAACGTTAACTGATGGTATGTAAGGGTTATTATTAAATATTTTAAATGGGTAAAAATAGAGTACCTTTAATGAGTCTGACCAAACTGGATGGTTGGGTGAGTAAAAAATAATGCTAACTACCTTTTAAGATTAGGGAAATTAAGGTTGAATAGTTAGCAGCGAGTGAGCATAGCATGTAGCCTATATCTTTTAGAAATCAGCTGCCAATTTCTGAAATAACCACCCTGCATAATTGATCTCAGCATTAATTTAACCTCAGTGAGGTTTATCGTGGGGGTGCATTAAAAGCTTTACTATGCTCAGCTGGTCTTGCTCTAGTGTAGTTTGACCAAGAAGCCAGCATCCTTAACTCCCCCACTAAGTGGCTGGATCTCTGTGCTAATATCAAGAAGCCTGTAATCTGGGCCCATTAGCAGGCGCTGTCATTCAGACACACAGTGTCGGCCTGATTTAAATAAAATAAAATGAAGATAGTTGTTTCTGGTCCCTTGGCTTCACTCATTGCCATAAACATATGCTCTGTGCCCTGCTTCTTTCCATCTTATTTATGACTTTAATTTGTTGTGTGGGCTGCGCTAGAAATCAAATTTAATACAATTCTCCCAGGGACCCTGTCATATAATAACATGGTAATTTCTGTGTATCCTTTTGAAAAATGAGAAAATTAATTCTTCCTGACATGTTCTAATTATTCCAGTGTGAACAGCAGATAGGCTCCCTCCCCAGCCCCCTATGTGTCAGAGGCAAGCGGCTGCCGGCGGGTGTTGAGGTGCTAATGCTGACCAGCAGCGCGTTTAATTTGAAACATGAGCAGACACCTTTCAACACACCTTCCTAATGTTGGAGTGCCTCACACAAATTAATTCACTACTCATCTGGCAGGTCTGGCTCGGGGGGGTGTGGGGGGGGGGGCGACACACTATCACTATTAGTCGAGGCGTAGCTGTGGCGTGGCTGAGGCGTGCACGTGTGCGCGCGTGTGAGCATCAGAGACGGGACGTGGAAGTGAGGGAACACTGGGGATGTTGGGGACAGGTTTCCTCTAATCCTCCCAGTCCTGTCAGTGGGCCGCCTTTTCGCACATCTCCTCTGGCTGCTGAGATGCTTGGTTTGAAATGCTTACTTAATTAGCCTGTCGTTAGCCAGTCCTTAACATAGTAATATAGTGATCCTATGTACGTGAAGAAACTATGGCGGGGACATCTTACTGGGAGATTAAGTCAAAACACCTCACACATCACCTCCACATGTGTGCGAATAGAGTCTTATGTAAAACATCCAAACATGAAACGTGAACCCAGCATGTCCTCTTCCTCAGTGTCATCCATTCCAGAATGTGTAAAAATGCCAACATATGGTCGTGTTGTGGTGTCTTCAACAGCAAAGGATGAACGGTGTAACTGTCTCCAAGTTTAGCCTCTCCCCATGAACACACACGCATGTATACACCCAAGCCCCCCACCTCTGATCCTTTATTAATGAATTGCCTGAAATTAAGACACAGCAGTTTTTTCTGTCTGACTTATCTTCTGAATGACAAGGCAATTACACCTGGAGCTTACTTTATGTTAAAAAGAAATGTACTCGCTGCACAACAAGGGAGTATTAATGTCATCACTGGCTGAAAGCAGAGTTGCTTGATATAAGCAATGTTCTTTATACTGAGCTCGGAATAATTTATATGATGAAGCAAAACTAACAGTTTCACATCTCTGTGTGAGTGTGTGCGTTATCTTTGAGTTATCTGGGGGAATTTCTCAATTTAGTGGGTATGACGTACACATTCACACACACGCTCACACACATGTTCACACACGCTCACACACACGTTCACTCACGCTCACGCTGTAGACAAAATGCTGACACTAGACAGACCTTAACTGGCCGTAATGTTCTAATTAAAATGTCTCATTGACATTCACCTCATCACACAAAGTCCTCACTGAATGTTCAGCCACTGGATAGACAGCAACTAAATACCTTTTGAAATATTACTGGGATGTGTCATCCTTACATTCTTTTTCAAGCTTGACACAAGGACACAATGAGGACTGATAAGGTGGTGTGCTTGTGCAGTACAGTATTGAGTCATAAAGATTGTTGTATTTCCTTAGAAAGAAAGAACACCCACCACAAAACATTTGAGCAATGGATGCCTTTAAAATTGTTCATTTTGACAATAGATGAAGCGATCCTAAATCAAGTAGGGTCTGGCTGCAGATGGGCACTGTCAGCAGGGGCATTGTGGGCTGGTGGGCGGGGCTTGGGCACTGTGGGCTGGTGGGCGGGACTTGGGCTCTGTGGAGCTTTTCTATGGGAATGATAACTGCTGTTGAATCAAATGTCGTTTGCTACTGATCTAATTAAGTCTTTCATGGTTTTCAAGTTATTTATTTTATAAACAATAACCATAATTTGTTTAGCAAACAATATATATATATATATAAGTTACTTCAGACTTTTGGTCTGGTATATCCATAAATTATTCCTCCCTCTGCTTTTTAGTTTTTTGTGGATAAATTAAGTCCCACGCTATTAGCTACAAGTGTTTATCCAGCAGTCTAGCTTAGTTTATATATAAATGTATATAGATTGTTCATATGTTGGAGATTGCAAACCTGTAATGATAATGACACAGAGAGGCATGATTGGGGAATGTGAGGCCTGGTTGGGCCCTGTGAGACCTGGTTGAGCAATGTCAGGCTGGTTGGGCAATGTGAGACTGGTTGGGCACTGTGAGGCCTGGTTGGGCAATGTGAGGCCGGTTGGGCACTGTGAGGCCTGGTTGGGCAAAGTGAGGCTGGTTGGGCAATGTGAGGCTGGTTGGGCACTGTGAGGACTGGTTGGGCACTGTGAGGCCTGGTTGGGCAATGTCAGGCATGATAGGGCACTGAAATGCATGATTGGGTGCTGTGAAGCCTGATTGGGTGCTGTGGGGCATGACTGGGCTCTGTGAGGCATGATTGGGCACTGTGAGGCATGACTGGGCACTATGAAGTCTGATTGGGCACTATGAGGCAAGATTGGGCACTGTGAGGCATGATTGGGCACTGTGAGGCATGATTGGGCACTATGAAGTCTGATTTGGCACTATGAGGCAAGATTGGGCACTGTGAGTCATGATTGGCCACTGTGAGGCATGATTGGGCACTATGAAGCCTGATTGGGCATTGTGAGGCATGTTTGGGCACTGTGAGACCTGGATTTAGTCTCGGGAGATTAAAGACATTTGGCATATCCCAAATGGGCAATTTCATCCCCCATATTCACTATCCTGCTCTGCATAAAAACCATAGACAATTCCCTTTAAAGCTTGATCATCATCACTGTACAATAAACTGTCTTGTGATGTATAAATGTACTTTTATTTGAACGTTTACCCATTTTATACTTTCATTCAATGTTTACTCAATATTTTCATTTGCCTGAATATCTTTATTAATTTTTCCTTATTATGTGGGTCTGTGACATAAGACTTTCATTGTACATGTCCAACAACATCTGCGTTTCTGTGCATGTGTAAAATTAAGTAAACTGCAACTTGATTTCTTTAATATCCTTCATGGCGATATATATAAATACATCCAGACTTACTTACTGCAAATAGTATTTTTGAACATAAAAACGCCTTCTCTGGGCCCAAGCTCGTTTTAGATGGACTGAGGCGAAGTGGAAAACTGTCCTGTGGTCTGATGAATCAAAATTTGAGATACTTTTCGGGAATCATGGACGCCACATCCTCCGGACTAAAGAGGAGAGAGGGACCTTCCGGCTTGCTATCAGGGCACAGTGCAAAAGCCAGCATCCGTGATGGTATGGGGGTGCATTAGTGCACATGGCATGGGTGATTTGCACTTCTATGAAGGCATCATAAATGCTGAGCAATATATACAGGTTTTGGAGCAACATACGCCGCCATCCAGACAACGTCTTTTTCAGGGAAGTTCTTGCTTATTTCAGCAGGATAATGCCAAACCACATTCTGCACGTATTACTAAAGCATGGCTCAGTAGTAAAAGAGCCCGGATGTTAATAAACTGGCCTGCATGCAGTACAAACCTGTAACCTGTTGAAAACTTTTGGCGCCTTATTAAATGACAAGTACAGCAAAGGAGACCCCAAACTACTGAGCAGCTGCAATCCTATATCAGTCAAGAATGGGACAAAATTCCACTTTCAAAACTGAGTGTTGTTAAAAGAAGAGGTGATGCAGCACAGTGGTACGGATGCCCCTGTCCCAACATGTTCGACACATGTTGCTGGCATCAAATTCAAAACAGGCGTGTATTTCTTCACAAACAATAACATTTCTCTGTTTCAAAATTTGATATGTTATCTTTGACCATTTTCAGTTAAATACAGGATACACGATTTGCACATCATTGTACAGCGTTTTTCCTGTGGATGTTTATGTACTTTTGTGTTGGTCTTAATGTAGCGGGTTTGCAATTTGTCACTGGATAGAGTGGGCAGTGATACAACTAACAACACGATGAACATCTTGGTAACTGTAGCAGGGCATCTGCTACTAAAATTCACCGATGCATCTGTTAAATATGAACAGGACCAAATATTATATCACTTGTGCTTGTTAAAAGAAATTAGTACAGTGCATTAAGTGCATTAAGGCTTATGGACAAACGAAAAATGTAATTAATTACATAACATGATTTGCTTGATTATAATTATTTACCTAACGTAATTCACGTATCTCCGTATTTTTACTTACTTTATTCTTTCATCTGTATTATTTTGTTATTACAGGTTCTCAAAGCTAATACTGTAATGAGAAGCTAGCTAACTAATACTGTAATGCATTTGTAGCACATTAACTCAGTTGAGTCCACAGTGCCCAAACCCCACCCACCAGCCCACAGTGCCCCAATCACGCCCACCAGCCCACAGTGCCCCAATCCCGCCCACCAGCCCACAGTGCCCCAATCCCGCCCACTAGCCCACAGTACCCCGGCTGACAGTACCTGTCTGCAGCTAGACCCTTTTGGCAAAATCAGCTGTTTTTAAGAACTTACAGTAATCCCAATTCTTTTTTTGGTCTGTTGAAGTAATCCAGATTGATTACAGTTATTTTACTTTTGTAATCAGATTATGTAATCCATGTTACATGTTGACATACAGAATGTTGAAGTGAAAGGGAAACTGTGTTTTCCACAGTAATTATGAACAGCATCTAAGGACCTGTGACAGCAGCGAAAAAAATAAACAGAATTTACTGAACCTCTAGCGCTGGGTTAAAACCACAGAGATGTAATTTATTTGGTGTGTGTGTGTGTGTGTGTGTGTGAGAGAGTGTTTGTGCATGTCTGAGTGTGTGTATGTATGAGTATACTTGTCTGTGACTGGGAAAACAGAAGGCTTGCAGGCAGCCTTGGCGTCATGCTCTAGGAGAAGAGAGGAGAGCTTTGTGAGTGGTGGGTGGGTCAACCCATGACTCAGAGAGGAGGAGAGGCGTCAACATGGCCGCCTGGCCTACAGGGATTAGCATTCCCACACCCTCCAGGGTTAATCAGTGCCATCTTGGCTCTACGTCACCACCAGCTAGGAGCAGTGTCCTCTCCTACATCACAGTAGAAGAGACACAGACCACCCTGTACCTGTTGCTAGTGAGTGCTGGAGTAACTTGCGTACAAAATCTGTGTTAAATGCTTTGTTCAAAGGCACAGCAACAGATATTTGTATCTTTTTGGCTCGTCGGCTCACTTGCCCAAGGCTCTTCACCACTGGGCCCTTGTGGTAAAGGAATATGGTCAAAATCGGTGGACTAAAGTCAGGCTGTATGTGGCCTCTGTGTGCTTCTCCCGGCTCGGCTCAGCACTGTGTTGGCTTAGGCCTTTAATGACTGAAGTCTGGGAGCAGCACTCCATGCCAAGATCCGCCTGGCTGTGGTGGTGCATTAATTCAGCAGTCAATTTGACTGGAAGTTTAAAATCTGTCCTGGGTTAGGGGGACGTGCTGAAGCCGTGTTAATAGCTAGCTTGTTGTCCATATGGTACTGCTTTAATGGAGCACATTTGTTGCAGATGGTGGGAGAGTTGGTTGGGCAGAGGCAGGTTTTGGCAGTGGTCCGTTCTTCGAAAGGGCTGCCGTGAGCCCAGCACTAGCTGTCTTTTAACACTATGTCCTCCCTACTTCTTGTTCACTAAAACACTGCCCTTGAAATAAGGCCTGGTTATTTTTCATATAGATCTTTGGAATAACAAAAACAATGTCACTTTTTCTTGATTTTCATCCCAAAACTTAATTCAGTTGTCTCCATAACCACAAGTGGCTTTAGGCAGCACACACTGTTGAGGAAACACAGACAGATAGATATGAGAGAAGGGGGAAAGGAAGCCATAAATAGTTATGAAAAAGTAACAGCTTCTTGCAAATCAGTGAGAAAAATGCAGAGAAAAGCAGACCAACGGAGAGATAGGTCAACCGAAGACCGTCGCTAAGGCTGCACCGTTTTCTGGCTCTTTAATGTGCCGAACCAAGAGATCTAACCTACATTCGCTGTCTCAACTGTATTTTTATTGAACAGTCTGTCACATTGAATACCCCAATCATCACCTGATCTTGCTGACAGTGATTTAGCTTAGATCTAACTTTAGCAAACAAGCATTTATTCCTATCATGGATGCAGTGTGGTGCTCTGCTAGCCAGTGAGCAAACCCAGTTGTATGTTATGGAGCTACTAAACCATGACACATATATTCAGTCTCATGACAAAAGATCCCAGCCTACATGGCTCACTGTCCATTCACCCAGTAGGTTTTATCAAGTTCAGTTAAAGTTTGCTAAGGGTTTCCATAGCCTTGTTGTCTTGCTAACCTGCCATAATGGAATCTAAATGGCAGTCTAGGATGCAGTTTTGTAGTGTTTTTCACTGTGTTGGGGTCAAGTCCCTCACTAAAGATGTGATGGAGACTGAGAAAGAGAGGAGAGAGGAGGTGCAGAGAGAAGTGTGTTTTTAACACTCTTCTCAGAATGGTGAGGAGACACGCATGATTGGTTCTGCACCGTTTGACTGTTGTTTTCTCACGTTGTCACTGGCGTGGTGTTCGTATTATGTGCTCAGAGCAAAGCAGGGCTGAGTGGAGAGTGGAGAGAGCAGAGCAGCGCCCCTGGCCTAACCCCCTCCACAGACACCTGATTGTGAGAAAAGTGTCTGCTGAGCCCACTGGGCCTCGCAAGTCCACCGCGCTGCTAAGTGCTGGCCAGGCCAGTCTGAAAGGCACAGTGTCCTTGGTCCAGTCAGTCTTTCCATTCTCTCAGTGGCTTTGTCTGCACAGCCACAGCCCTGGAGAAGAGAAAAAGCATCAAATTCTACCCATGCCCCAAAAACTGATAGATGCTGGATGTCTTTTGCTCTGAGTGTGTATTTCTGATGAGGTCTGCAAGGGATACAACTGTTACAGCAGGAGAAAACGCTGATTTGTTCCAGCGTTTTATTTTTACTATGTTATTGCCGCCATTGAGTATTGGATTTCTTAACATAGGTTTAGAAAAGCACACTGCATTTTTAGCTCTGGGCGATTAGATGTTGGTGAGATGAGGATGTGTTATACAGGTGTGGGATTTAATGTGTAAAACAGAGCCAACTGAATAACTACACAGTGTGTTTTTGTGTGATAACCTATTTATGCTGACTTGTCTGAGAGAGTATCTTCTGGCTGCTTTACAGTCACTTTGAAAAGAGTATTTCCTGGTATTACTCCAACTTTAGACAATTTTTTGATATTGACATACATTACTTATATTCTGACCTCTCCAATAAACATCTCCACTCCAAATTTGCTTTCAGTAGTAATTTGCTGAAGGAAGCCATTAAAAATCTGTGAAAGGCAATCCAGAATTACAATACGGGATGTAAGTATAAAGACCAATAACAGAGATCTAGTCATCTGCTTCCATAGTGTTGTGGGCAACGCTTCTGAACGACCTCTGCATGTGGTGACATCATGAACCACATCCTCCCGCCTCCTTGGTGGTGCGTGTCCCTGTGGTGGGGCTCCTAGAAGCCACAGAGCCCTTGCCACACATGGGCTCCAGCTGGACCACCTCAGGCTGCTCTTCTTACCACTCCTACCACTTTGAGCCCAGCCAGACACTGGTCTGCTATCAGCAGTTACAGAAATGTATGTCACTGGCGAGAGCCCAGCAGGAGGGGCTGCTCTAGGATCAGTAGGACGTTGTCTTTTGATGCAAACATATCATCAGGACCGTACTGTATGCAAATCCACTCCTCTCTCTGAGGAAAGGCTACAATGAATGTCAACGCAAAGGAGAGAATCTGGGCATCATATCCTCAAAAATGCTTTAATTGTTCTGTGTGTTCTTTATCTGTTGAATTTTTTGTAGTTAAAATGGTTCTCTGTGTATTTTTCCTGCCGCAGAACCCCACACGCTGACATGGAGGGCTTTCTTCGTAGCAGCTATTTACTGAGGTTAGTTTCTTTTTTCAGTTGTTGTTGTGAGGTTGTTGGTCAGGGGGTCATGGGCTAAACTCATCCTTCACAGCTCCTCCTCCCAACACGAGTGCATAGATCCCGCCGCTCCGTGGTGAGCGGTAGGGATTTTTTCTTTTTTTTGGTGGGGTGGGGGGGGGGTGGGGGGGGGATGTTGTGAGTGTCAAATGGACACTTCCACCTTTTTCACTCCATAGTGCTCTTTTCGTAGCAACTGCTTATACTGATACCAACCACACCCCATAGTCAGACTGAAAGCGCTTGCCAATAACCTAACACACAAAATGCGTAGTGATACCCCTTTTCCCTTCCCCCACATCTCACCCTGCGTACTGTACTCAGGCCAGGCTTTCCGTGTTTGTAACTGCATGCTTTTGTCGGCTCCCTTTTTCTGCAGTCGTAGCCAGGGCAGGTGGGGGTGGGGCTCAATTTGTGATGTACTGTTTCCTGTTGTGCGTGTTTGTATTTTGACCACAAAAGTCACAAAGAAAAACCTTGAAGCTATTTTTTTTCCTTCTAAATCCTTCCTCTGCTTATTATTAAGAATTTGTGCTGTCATTACGCAGAGGAAGTCAATAAGTGACTATATTCACCATTGGCTCCTGTTTTCTCTCCTTGTGAGCCACCTTCTCCAGGCTTGAATATTGCAGCCTAATTAACTGTGTCTCATTAGAAGATACAGCAGTGGCAGCAGCATCTGCCTTTTAAAGCTGTTGTCAGCCATACTTTACTAAAGCTAATGAATCCTCTTTGATTTTTTTCAAAAGGTCATCTATTTGATTAATTTAACGGCAGTTTTTTTCTCTCAGAACTGTTGGAACCCAGACAAATAAAGGACATCATAATGCCATGGATCTAACACAGCTTTAGATCTTATGTTAAAAGGCCCTATTAGCGTTTAGTTCTTAAGTTGACTACTGAGTGTCCTTATTCTCAACAAATACAGCAATGGAAATGTATTAGGCCACTGCCCAGCACACAAGAATGAGGAGAGATTTGAGAGATGAAATGTGATCTGTGTTGCCCTATCTAGAATAAACACACCAAGCAAACAGAACTATCTTCTAAAACTGAGTGGTGTAACTCCTGGGTTGGCCCGAGGCTGGGGGATCATACTCAGGCATGTGTTGGATTATTGAGGCCAAGTTGCCTCTGTTCAATACCACTGGTGTCCTAATACTACAGAGTAGAGGACTGTGTTTGACTCCACCTGTTGAAGGAGCACCGTTTGTGGAGATAACTAGCACAACAATGGGTGGAGGAGGATCCGGGTAGGCAACACACTCTTAAGCTTTAAGACCCACATCAACAAAATACTTAGAGAGAAAGGGGGAAAAAAGCAGACATTTGACAGCTGCATGAGCCGTTTCGTAACATTTTTCTTTTGTTCTCTGTGAAAATCATTACTCTGGTAAATCACTGCGATTAATCTAAGTAAATGCATCATTACAGTTCCTAATCCACATCCTTCTGTCAATGTCTGTTTTAATTAAATGAGAGGTGCCAGTAGAACGATATCACGCACACATGGTGATTGAAGGGTAGAGGCCCCAACAATCAGGCCAAGATTAAAGACAGGCTTTGCCTCAGGGTTTGCCCTTTTGCTTGGCCACTGCTGTTTGTGTCCTGGGGGTGGGTGGTGGTATGGGAGACGGACTGTGTTTCAATGTAGCTACATGTAGAACTACAACATCTTTTCTTAAGCAACTGAATTGGGTAAAAGGGGGTAATTATGTGTAATTATGTGAAAGTATGTCAACTTCTCGGCCTTGTGCCTCAATTTATACATTTTTTGTAGTACTTTGTCAGAACATGTTGTCTTTTACACTGTACAGTTTGTACCCCAGCATTGTGGCCCAGAGGTTCCACTTCTGCTCTTACAGAACAGCAGGTATTTAGGATTATACATCACATTTGATGTATCAATCACTAACATATGGCTGGACAGACTAGTCTTTACTTTACACCAATGAGTCATCACGTTTTATCTCAATTTGACTAATAGCTGTAAAAGTACCAATCAAGATATTCAGTTTTGAAAATAATGCTTGTTATTAATGTGCACTGACGCAGGCGGAGTAATAGTCATTTTCAAAAATGCATCAGAGGTGAAGGAAGAACTTTAAACAGGTTAACTTTTTATTATTAATGCAGCGTGGAGCCTTCATACTGTCTTTGAAAATAATGACAGTCTGTTTAAATCTTGCATGCAATGTGTCTGCAACAAAATCTTAACAGTGTGCGAGTATGTGTGTGTGCATGTGCATGAGTGGGTGTGTATGCGCGCGTGTCTGTACGCCTGCGTGCGTGCATGTGTTTGTGTGTGTGTCAGAGATAGAGAGATAGATAGAAAGATAGATAGTGGCATCTCCAGTAGTCCCTGGCTAATGCCAGCAGAGAGGACATCCTCTTACATCTCTGCCATTATTTGATGTAATGAAAGGAGAAAGTGTGTAACACTGAGATTGTTAATTAATTTAGTCTAACAAGATGAAGATAAATGCAACCCACTGAAGGTTGACTATACAAACGAGCCCACTTTGCATTCATTCTCCCCTCCTGCTCTCCGCTGATCTCCCTTGCCTGACAGTGGAGCACATTTAAAAGGTGCAACATGGTTTTTGGTCAATGCCACTGAGCATGTTATTTACAAAAAAAAACATTCTGCATGTTCTGTGTAAGATCTAGATCCTCCTATCAACTAATAAGGGCTCCAGAAATTCATATATGTACATTTGTTTCTTAAAGCTCACATGGTCAGACATTTTATTTCAGAGGCCAAAGGAGATTGAGGGAAATGAATGCTATATATTTTGCACACAGTGATTTTTTTGGCATATAGTGATATTATAATACAGTTATAAATACTGCATTGATGTGTAAACCTCAATATTAAAGCAAAATATTTGTAACCCTTATACTCTGCAAGGTAACACATCTGCACTCAAACTCATTTGACATGCATGACAGTTCATTGAGTTCATATATTTCTCCATCGATATATTATTTAAAATAACTTTTTGGCAATGTTACAAACTTGATTAACTGTGTAACAGATGCCCTGTTTACATTTCTCCCAAATTTTTGCTACTCCGGATTATTATAATTTTATGTGAAGTGGGTTATATTGTCTAACTTTCTATTACTTTAATGGTGTTTTTTAAGAGACCCTTATCCCCTTCCACTGAGAGAGTTTAGTTAAAGAAGCAGAGTTGAGCCACTTTAAGCAGCTACTGTAACATTAGCTAGCTGCTTCTCTACAAAATTGCTATGCCCCCTAAGATTGGTGTGTGTGACTCCCAGCCTTTCAGCATCTGAAAGGCTCCTCTCGAATGCAGCTTGGTGGCTATTTGAGTGATGCGACAGACAAAAAAGAGAAAGGACATTTTTCTAAAAAGCCAGACAGTTATCCGCATCCACACCCCCTTTTAACAAATCAGCAGTCTATCAAGGGCCTTCTTATGTGGACAGTTCTATTCAGGGCCTGCATGGCAGCGCAGACCAATTATTATTGCACCCATTCTCTGTTCCCTTCGTTGTCAAGTCCACAACAATGGGTTGTTGATTGTGTCCACAACACCCGAACAACAACGATGCTCTCTGTTTAGAGGCAGAGCTGCATTTTTTCTGTCTGATCCCTGATAATGGCCTCATTATTGTTATTCTTAGAACAAGCCTCAGGAGAAGGAATAGTCGCTCACGCTACATCATTATTTAGCAGATTTCGTTTAGCCTATCGCATTGTCCCTGTACGAATAGAATCATAGCTAATTAAGGCGAGGGAGCGGTGCTTGCGGTGCACTGGTCTCTGACTTAAAAGGTAGCACTTGATAGACCGATAAGATGAAGAAAGGTGGTAAAAAGACGGATTAGAGCTGTTGCCGTAGTAACTCCAACTTCCATCTGCACTGGAACAATGGACTTGTGTTCCTACACCACCTTAGCTTGAAAAAATAGAAAGCGAGAAAAAGAGGGTTTTGAAAGGACAAGACCCGTTTTAACAACAAAGTGGAATCCAGGCCTAATAGGCTCTTTGGTGCAAGTTGTTAGGCGAGACCACTGGGGGATAGGGGAGCAAAAAGGTCACTGTGTAATCCAAGGACAGCCAAGGTCAGCATCCCTTTTCACAATAGCAGTTTGTTTTGTGCAGCATCCATGTGTGGAACCTGCAGTTCACCCATTTCAGTCACACTAACTGGACATATTTAGAGAGAAAAGATAGGAAAGGTCTGGGTTAGGAATGGAAGACGCTTTAGTGAATAAGAGAGAGAGGAAACATCCTGCCCGGCCAAAACCTACTTGTTCCCTAACTGACTCAAAATAAACCCTAACTAGATTTATGCCAGAGTCTTGCAGGAAAAATAACTTCACCAATTAGAAGGAGCTGTCAGACCCAGTTTGGAGTGCCTCCAGCCTTTTCCCATCCCTGTTCCTTGGTCCCCCTGCAACAAGAGTCAGAAATGCACAACTTCTGTATTGGTTTCTGGCACGTCTTGTCTACATACTGCTCTGATAACATTCCCTCTTGGATTAGCCCTTTACATAAACACACCCTCAGAGTTAGTGTATCTAAAGCATGCATACTACTAAAAGGTAAACATATCTTAACTCATTAGTCTTTCACATATTTGTATTCAAACACACATACTGTACTATAAGAGCGTATCAGTTTTCTTTTGTAATGGTTCTGTAGGAGAGGAGAAAGTAAGAACTAACGGTAAACTAAGAGCTGATGTGTTCGGACCCAGTATCCACCTAAACCACTGCAGAGTTATGATCTATGATCTACAGGCGTATGTGTTTCTCTTTACGTTTTATGTCCCTTATTACAGCTGCAATACGTCGGCTCACATTAAGCTAATTTATGACCCAGGCCAGCTCTGCAGCAGTACGGGTTAATGAATTTGGCATTACTAATTAACTATTATTGAGGGCGGAATATGAATCCAGAGACTGGAGAGACAGCAAAGCAGGGAATAAGAGAGGACAGGATAGGAGGAGGGACAGAGGACTGGCTGGGGTAGATGGGTTCATGTCTCCTTTTTGTGTTTTCTTACCACACGATGCCATACTGTCCACCAAGTCCTCTAAGGACAACTGTTTTTTTTTTGTTTTTTTTACAATGACCCTATCAGTGCTCATTACACTCAGTCCTGGTTGCATGTATATGAACAAAGATTGTTGATATGATTATCCTTATTCGGGCAGAAGGCGTTGTGGTGAAAAATCAAAGTGTGCTCAGTCAGTGTCAGTGCACCACAAGGAGGGCCTCTTCAAATGCTCAGAAACAGGTGTCTGTGTTTCAGTGGGTGACCGAGGCTGCCCTTTTCTCCGTCCAGGAATTATAGATATAGTTTTTCAACAAAACATGCATGTAATTTTTTCATTTGTCTATATCTACTTTAATTTGGAGCTTAGTGCCTCATATAGACTATGAATAGGTGAAGTAATTATGGACTTTGGAGGTGAATTGAGGTCCTTTGCATCCCTTACAATGGACGACGTGTCCTCATACCAAACAATGGGCATGTTATTCAAGCAGAATTGACCAGTTAGTTCCCTCACATTTACTTCTCAAAAACAGGAAACAACAGTCAGACTAACTGGGGCATTTAGGCAGCAATGGCTGACAACTTGGAATAGGGAGCGATTATTGCGACGCCCTCCAGAGAAAGTATAGCAAGTACACTGCCCCTGTCCTCAGACACTATACCACTACTACTTTACATGCCTAAAAGGAGAGATAGTGAACAGATGAACAGTTGGTCAGTTTTACAATCTCTTTTAATATGGCCTCTTTCCCTTTTTCCCCTCTCTGTTTTTCTCGCTCCCATTTCACTCCCTCTCTCTGTTTCTCTCTTTCTTTCTTTCCCTCACTCTTCAGCCGCAAGTAGCTCTACACTCTATGCATGACCCAATCTCCCTGTGAGCCAAGCCTTTCAATTTAGATTTCAATTATCATGTTAGTTTTGTCATTAGACTTCTGTCCTCCAGGAATCAGACCTCTCTGCTCCTCTCTTTTCCCCTCTTCCCCTGCAATCAGATCCCATCTGATGAATTGCGCATATAATTACTGAAGTTATTGAATATTCAGATCGCAGCTTACACTTGGTGGGCTGTTCATAATGCATTAACTCCAACTATATGAAACAAGGGTCTCTGGTAAAGAGCCACTCCAGTAATGAGAGAGGGCCAGTGTACGCCATTAGTCAGGGATAATAGCTGTTACTAAGGGGGAAACTCCATTAAAAACCACACAGGCACAATATGATCTGCCTTGTTTCTGTTTGCGTGCTGGTGTGTATACGTGTGAATGCATGCATGTGCACCAGGCTGATGCCATAAAGGATGCAGCTGTTGGACTCCACGGCTAGGCTGCTTCACTTCACTGTTGAGGTAGCGAGCACAGCAGAGCCAAGCGCTGCCAGGGCTCCCATTCTTCCACCGCGTGGGGAGCTCTCTTTACTGGCCAGCCATGCCAACACACAGACACACACACAGCCAGGGTGTTTATGAATCATTCAACATGAGGTATTTTCCCTGGGCGTTGCAGGCCTATGGTCTTACTGTATGTGACTCCCATGGTCTCATGCCCTGCCCTTCTGTGAGGCAATCCCCCAGTGGAGCAGAGAGGCAGCCACTGCTCAGGGCCTGACTGGCTGCCACAGTGGAAATGGGAAGTGGAACTATTTCAGAAAAAGCTTTTAGAGATGCCTCCACTGAAAACGCTGCTTTGAATGGTTATTGACTCTGGTACAGATGGCCCTAACCCACAGCACGTATTTCCATCTATTCCTACTATTATGCAATGTAACTTTCTGACAGCATTGATAGACGTACAAATTCTGTAACGTGGTTCTTTTTGCAACACACATGATGCAGGCAGTCAGACAAAGAGACAGAAAAAGACAAAAGCATGTAGAGAGAGATTCTGTTGCCTGCTGAGCATAGTTAAGTGATAGGCCTGCCTCGCATGTCTCTACTTAAGCCATTATACAAGATTAGCTAACTTTCTCCTTAGACATTCATTTGTTTTTTAACATTAGGCTGAAGGCAAATTTGTTCTGGTTCAGTATTTGATTCCTATTGTTTTTAATTCAGGGATGCCATTTCTAAAACACACTGCCCCCCCCCCCCAATTTTACTTGTCTGCTTTAGCTGACATTAATAGCTAACTGGAGTGTACCAGAACTGACTGGCTGACTGCTTGACTGACTGACAGGTTGGATGATTGGCTGACTGATTGACCAAATGGTTGACTGGCTGACTGGTTATCTGACCACTTAACTGGTTGACTGACTGGTTAACAAATTAACTAACTGACTGGCTGATTTAATGCTCACGCTAATGAGAACACTAACATGCTACATTATAGGATCTGGGGGATTCTCTCCCAAACAGCAAATTTAAACACAAACCCACATACACAAACCCAAGTGCGCACACATGTTAATGTATGTATATTCATAAACATGTAGCAACACATTCTGCATGTGCAAATATCTGTACTATTACTGTCTTGGATAGCCTACATGTATTTCTCCTGACATACTGGCTTCTTACACTCCTTCTGTTGTACTGGCTTAAATGGCTGCCCGTTAAATATTTACCCTTACATATTCTCACTGCTCTGTTCACTGTCAAGTTGACTGACCCCATAGGACTCACAGACAATATGCTCTAATGTTGCTCAATCCAATTTATTCATCATTTCAAAATGGCAGCCTCAATCATGAATATTACAGACCATACATACACATTTCCTCATCATGTGTTACATATTTTATTTTATATTATCGGTGGAACGGTCCACTTATTTCAAATGAGTATAAGGTATATATATTTATTATTTATTAAGTCAACTTTAATAGTGTACCCATAGTGTGTTTCCGTGTTTTTAAGTGTGCCATCACACAGTATGAACATGATTAATGAGCTTTACTAAAATATTCAATTTTAATTCAATTCCTAATTTGTCTGTTTGTGGTCTGCAGGCTTGCTCATTATTACTACCGCGAGAAACCTGTGAGAAATGGTGACCTCCATTTCTCTCTCTCTCACAAGAACATTTTATAATATTTTTATTCTTGTGGGGGCCCTAGACATTAATCTCATTCAAAATCCAATTTACCCTAACCCTAAACTTTAACCCGGGGGACATCGAACACGCCTGACTTTTGTCATAATTGATTTGCGTGTCAGTTATTAAAATATGTATGGATGTAATATTATTTCTAATACCTTTAATCTAGTTTTAGACATGGACGCAGTTTCCTTTTTTTACTATACGTGTCAGAAAAATTTGTGCATCAGAAAAATCAAGGACACAAACATGTTTGCTTTTACTTTAGTATTGTAAAATCCATATTGAACCAGCATGTACTTAAATGGAACAAGAGAAATGTATTACTGAATTTACTCTAGTCATTGACCAACATAATGAAATGCCATTCAAGTTGGTCTTGTTCCACAGCACAGACAAAGAGAGAGGTGTCATGTCTAAGACCGTGGTAGTGTTCATATCTGTTTCTCTGTAATTTCTGAGACCATGGTAGTGTTCATATCTGTTTCTCTGTCATGTCTGAGACCATGGTAGTGTTCATATCTGTTTCTCTGTCATGTCTGAGACCATGGTAGTGTTCATATCTGTTTCTCTGTAATGTCTGAGACCATGGTAGTGTTCATATCTGTTTCTCTGTAATGTCTGAGACCATGGTAGTGTTCATATCTGTTTCTCTGTCATGTCTGAGACCATGGTAGTGTTCATATCTGTTTCTCTGTCATGTCTGAGACCATGGTAACGTTCATATCTGTTTCTCTGTCATGGCTGACTCTAAGATGACTTTAGCGCACAGACCGGTGGCTACTGTAGTTGGTTCCGTGTACAGTATGTTTACCCCAACCGTTTACTTAATATGAGGTCAAGGAGGTTAAATATGTGTAATTGGCTTACTTAAAGGCTTAGATATCATTGTAGTGGCTCACTAACACAGACACAGACACACACACACACACACACACACACACACACACACACACACACACATACAGGACATACAGGACATACAGGACATACAGTACACACTGGGAATGAATTGGATGATGTTTCTGTGTATTGGGACTTTTAGTGTGTTAGAAACACACTTGTATTTGCCAAAAACAAATTAACCAGTTCTGTTTTCGTAAACAATCAGGACTACAAATATTGAAATTAGGGTTAAACTTAGTTTGAACCAAATGAATTAGAATTTTTACCTGTCTCTTTTATGACATACCTTGATTTTATACATTTGATCTTTAACACTATATCCACTATCAGAAAAACAGTTCATCTGATATGGATGAAAATACCATCAATTTTCAAAATTTAGTTAATTCCAAACAAAATATATACTTTTACTTTCAAATGTTGATAATTTATAATTAATATCATTTTTTTTTCACTGACTTCTCGACATATTAACAAATGAGATGTTAAAAGAATCTCTCCAGCTAAACCAAAAATTAAATGTAAGAAATAAGATTAAGACAGTGGCTAAGATTTAGCTATTGATATATTAGATTTCCACAAAAGTTTATATATGGCTGTGTTTTCAACCAAACACAATTCAATATTACTTTTGCAATTCTGTAAGTAACCCAGTGTCATGGCTAACTTATAATCTAACATATACCAGTATTTATTAAACATTAAAATAAGTAAAACATTCATGGACACATTTTGAGGATACTGTAGCTCTAAATGTTTTCATATCTAAACACATCAATTGTGTATGTTCAAGATGCCATGCAAAGGTTGCACATGTGGAGAGCTTCACAATGACTACAGTAATCTATGCAGAGTCTCAAACAACAATATTTGAAAGCACAGTGAATTCAGACTGGAGGCAGAAGAAACACTCCTGGTTGGGTGATGTGCTGGCAGTTGGGGTAGAAGACTTTGAAAAGATAAGCAAAAGCTAAACAATCTAGGAGCTTCGATGCCAAAACTTAGCCAAACTAATATTTCAACAGCCAAGCTGTCATCAGCAGGATGCGATAACATATTTAGATGACAACTTAACAAAAAATCTGACATTGCTTTCACTTTGGAATTTGGTTTTGCTTGCGTCGCAAACAAATATTACTAAAATGTTGATCTGGCGAACGGACTCCCACCTGGTGGGACTGACCTGTTAGAGGAGAAACAGCTGCAGGGCATGGGTTTGCAGCATGGCATGGACTCTGCGTTTTCACCTCCCACCTAACCGATGTGTTGCAACAGACAGACGACCTTTGTCAGGTCCAAGCTATTGTTTGCAGATTGGTTGCACACTCCACAGGCTGTGAAAGACACATCTGCTACCTTAAGCCTAGCTAGAAGAGGAGGGGGCAGAAGGATAAGGGGCCTGGGTCGGGGGCGAGGGCAGGGGGCAGCAGAGTGCAGGGTGTTGGGAGGTGGGGGGTCTGCCGCTTGCTTATCCACTCATACAGCTCAGCTATACAATCCCTATCCACTTATCAAATATTTGTCTGGCCTTCACCAGCTATTTGCCTTTTTACTGTTTGCTGTGCTTATTTAAAGAAGAATGTAACTGTTTTCAGTTCAATGTTAGACTGTTCCTCACCCTGAGTGTAGTATAAGGGCCAACACAAACTGGTATCCGTGGTTCAATTTTCTTTAAAAAGCAATTTCAGTCGTTAGTCACCGCAAATGAAAAATCTATGGAAGTGACACGTAAGCATGTAAAAAAATATAAAATATTACCACCGTAACTAGTTCAGTGTTACTTAAAGGCGATTTGGGCATTAAAAAAGAATTGCTCATTAACCTCCATTACAATTGATTTTTTGTGAGTGGTGGCTAAATTCATTTGAAGTTTGTAATGGCTGTTAAAAGAAGAACATGTAACACTCTCTTTACTTAATTCTGAGCCAGACAGTGCTCTGTTTTCTTTTTGTTGCATAACATAGTTTTTCAGATATTTTTTAATTCTTACTCGATTTCTCTCTTTTTCTGTCCCTCTCCCCCCCTAGTACTCTCTCTTTCTCAGTGTTTGTGAATGTTGACTTTTCAGTGCATTTTGCCCGCAAGTTTTCCTTTTAAAGTAGTAGCTAGTCTTTTAAACATTTGTTTGTAAGATATATTTGGTGGAGTAATAATACATGCAGACTACTACATTTCTCTGCTAATTGCCATGGCCCAGTTGGACACACCAGATTGCAATTTTAATGATTTTCCCCCCAAAAAGTAAAGTCTTGTTAGGAACTGCAACTTTGCATCATTAATGTGGCCATTCACAGTAGGGATTGTTGTTTGATAATAAAGCAGTGTAAATGTGTTAAATGTTAAGGCAGTCTTTCAGACCAAAACCCTTAAACCCTGGATATAAAAAAAGAGATTTGTTTAATATGTTTCTGATTGATTCAGTGATTGAGATCTAAAGGGTGGTCGTAAACGTGCTCAGACAAAGGGCCTCTTTGTGCGGAGCGAGGCTGTCTGAAATGGAGGAGTAGGTTGAGATTACCAGATTATTTCCTACCGGCCCAGTGAGTGAGCCTCAGCCACAATGGACTGAGACTGAGTCTGATTCGTGTTGCGCTGAGCATAATGACTGTGGTATCACAGAGCCACAACAGAGCCGGGGAGTCGGGGCAGAGGCTGCCTGAGAGGTTGTCTGAGAGGCTGCCTGAGAACCAGGGGGACGTGGCCTCAGGCCAGACACGGACCTAAACCCCCGTGCAAACCTGTGGCTTTTTTAAGAAAGCAATTTAGTTAATGATTTCATTCTGAAAGCCTGTCATGATGTATGTGTTGTCTGCGCCTGCCAGGAAAGAAGCGAAACCTTTCCCACCGAGGTGTTAGTCTACACGACGGCCTCAGACTACCTGAAACTAGAGGCCCGGAGCTTTGATGGAGATAGTGCTATTCAGAGGGGAACACAGCTCCACTTCCAAAAGCCTAGTCAAAACCTACTCACTGCCATCTTAGAAATGTTTGACTCTTTCTTAGGTAATAGACTGAAGGGAGTTTACCATTTGTGGTTGGATTTATATTTTGACAGTGGCCCTTCTTTTTACCTTACCTCTAGACAAATAGATGAATGCAGCGAGAGTTGGAGCGTAGTATGAGTGGTGAGACACATGGTTAACAGCCCACTGGTGAGACATTTTCTGTACCAGTCAGCGACTAATCCAGTACAGCGCCTGTTCTCCCGGTCTGGATATACTGCAAATGTTTCTCTTCAACCATGTCTGTCAGCTCCCTGATTTTATTAGGCTATGTTTCACATTCAGTTATAGTGGTTTTCTCTGTGCAGCTCTGTGAGTGAAACCATCTTAGCATTGCTAAAACACGGGCTGTACATGTCTTCTGTGAACCAAATTTTTGGGCAATTACTCAGATCGCTGGCAAGGGTTTCTTGGTTTGACTCATCAGATCTTGTTTCTCATTGCAGCCCCCTTTTTTTTCTGTGGCCTGTCAATCAACAGGCCAACTTTTAACCATGTATCTCCAAACAGAGCTGGACGCCAGCCATTCATTTAGCCCCTCACTTTTATTCTGGCTTCCCGTCCAACCTGTCACAGCGCTACACACTGTTGACCATGCTTTCTATTCAACAAGGGCAAATGAATTGGTTTGAGTGGTTTGAATCGGCAATCAATGTCAGTTTTCCAACATAATAAGGCTTAATCATAAATCTGTGAGGTGTGGTCTGCCTGACCTGGCCTCATCTGGGTAGAGCAAATGAACTACCCCTGTTTTGATTTTCCCGTTGACGTGTCATGTGAAATGCTACCACTCTGAGAGAATGTCCCTCCTGAGTGTGTGAGTTCCTTACACTCCCCTTCAGTCACTTACTCAGAGAACATAAAAGGCAGTAAGAAAAAATCCAGTTGGAGAAAAAGTGGCCACATTTTTTAGGCTTTTTTTGCGCATCCAATTAATTATTTCAGTTCATGAGTGAATGGATGAACAAATCATTGATAAAGACTTAGGGGTGGGACTAACTGTAATAAGCTGTTGTCCACCCAATTCCAAGAAAATAGACTCTTAATCAAAGCAATGTTGAAGGTAACCTCCCACCCACACACACACCCTCTTAAAGAAATCTATTTATGAAATGAAATGAAAGGGAACAAAACTGCTATTCTTTTCATTAGATGATGCACATTTTCCAATTAGGTCGACCAGCATGGGCAAAGCTTCCTATTTCTGGAAAAGAAAGGATTTAGGATAGTCGTAGAGACAGCGGGCCACTGTATTGCAACATTCCAGATGTCCAAACAGCAGTTGTACCAACCAAACTTTTCTTGGCAATGTCTGCCAGTGATGACCTCATAAGGAGCAGGCCATAGACTTAGCACACAGTTCTCCTGCCATGCAGTAGAATATCCCCCCTCGTTCTTTCATAATCCGTTCAGTGTCTCCAGTGTCCGTCTCTTTTCCTGTTCCCCTGCAAAACGACTCCTTCATAATTAGCCGTTGTTCCTGCTCTTTTGGCACTGCTCTCTGTTTTTTCAGGGCCCCCCTTTCTTTCTTTTCACCCTTCTCATCTCCTCCCTCTTCTGTCCCCTATATACTCATTGTGGATGTTTCAAAAACGTGTGAAGCCTGGCAGCCCTCGCCACAGCTCTGCACAGTGGGCTTTGAGAGATGTTATAACTTAATTTGATGAATCTTTACTTTTTGCTATAAACAAGTGCTAGAAGTTATCTTTCTAAATGACAAGAAAGGACCTCAGACCTAAATAGCACTGTGTTGACGTTTCCTGAAAGTGAACCCCCACATTATTTCAACTGTCACAGTTGCTTTTCTTTCCACCAACAATGCTTGATTGTTTCCTTGAAAAATGTAGGTTCCACTGACAGGAGTATTCTGTATTATTATGTTCCTGCCAAATTCCGATCTCTGTTTTCCTTCCCCTGCACTCACAAAGGGCTCATAACTTAATGTCAACTGTGCGGCCAGCCACAAAGCTCCACTGTTGCTCAGCAAATAGCCTGTTGGTTGATGGCTTGACTGCCTGTAAAGTTTGCTTAACTGCAGTGACAGAAGGCACCTCAGTGGAAAGAGGGAGAGAACAACAAGTGTTCTTTTCTTGTCTCTTATAGTCTTTAGCGTTGTCAGGCTGCTGCCAGAACGATAGAGCAGTAGTGCTGAAATGGAGCAGGAGTGCTTGTGTCTGTGCTTCAGCCTGTTTTCTCTTTCTATATGTTCTGCTATCCGCCCATCTAGCTTTGTACTTCTGCTTCGTGGACTTCTTCTCAGACAGGGTAGCGTGGACCACATGAGAAAAGGATCGCACTGGACTGTCAGCAAGTGTGTGTGTGTGTGTGTGTGTGTGTGTGTGTGTGTGTGGTAGAGAAAGTGTGTGTGTGTGTCCGTGTTAGACAAAGATAGTTTGTGTGTACCCGTCCTGGCGAAATGAAGAGGTGTTACACCATCCAGCGCTGGCGTTGTGTTTCTTGGACTGGGAGGCAGGGGAGGGATAGTGGCCGAGGGGGAGACCAGAGACTCAATGTGTGAGTGTGTGCTCCTTGACCCTCACGGGGGGCAGACCAACCTGTCAGACAGACAGACACAGACAGAGACACTTTAGTGCTCACACCTGCATGAGGCTCTGCCATCAGGCTCTCTCTAGTGCCTAGCGTGGGGGGCCAGGACACCAACTGGGCTGTCAAACTAATCCAGCTGCACAAGTGTTTAAAGTGAGACGCATGACCGCTCCTCAAACAGGATATTATTGCAAATAATTTACTGTGCAAAGTAATTATCGATGCTCTGCTCAATATCTAAAGTGTGCACTTGAGGAGGCTTGCTTAATTTGCTCTGGGTGGTGTCTCATTTGAGTGTGGGTTTTAGCAGTAGTAAATACGACAGTTTCTAGTAGAAAAAGCATTGACAAAGAGTGAAGTGGGGATGAAGTGCTTCTGTAATTGAGTTGACTTTTTGAAGGGGGAAGGTCAACATTTATAGAGGAACAATTTAAACAAATTCATTTGGACAACTCACTCCAGCTACCTAGTTAGAGGATATGTATCTCCCTAAGCCATTTGCCATATTTTAATACCATTATCCATAATTTCTTTGTCCACTTTTTAGTCCCTTGATACATGTTCCTGTTATTGTCCGAAATACATATCATAAATTAGATTTGTAATAATACCTTTTTGTTTAGAAATGTAACTTTGATTTATTTTTTATTTTCCTTAAAAATGATATATTCTCTAGCAGGGTCATTCATTTGTAGATTGAATAAATAAACTATGATATAAGCTCGATTAAAAATATATCTATCAGGGACGGACTAATTTATTTCTTATAAATCCACATTTCATCATAGATTAGTTTATGCTCAAATATTCTAACCATGTTAAAATGGAGGAAGTAGAGTTCCTCTCCATTGATTTTTCATTTACTGGGTCTCATAGGTGGTTTTAGCTCCGTGCGTGTGTCCGTGTCTGTGTGCATTCATGCGTGCATTCATGTGAGTATGAGTGCTTCATATAGAGAGATAGAAGGAAAAAGGTAGAGACTAGGGTTTTTTTAGTGTCTGATTATGTATGGCGAGCCAGCCTCATTTGAGACACTGCACAGTCACAATGGAAGGTGATAATTTAATTGTGCTAAACGGCGGTGAATGTGTCAGTAATTTTCCAGCTGGGAGCTGTCAGGTAGTAATATCTCATTATGCCAGGTGACGACCCTGTGGATCCTTGCTATGTCACCTGGGACAACGGGGGAAAAAAATGAGGGTTTCTCTCTGACATAGGTAGAGAAAATTGATACTTTTGTTTCCACCACCTAGTGTCCAAAGGAATACAGAAACATGTTTGTCTCTGTTGGTTTCTCTGTCTCTCTTTCTGTCTCTGTTTATCTGTCTATCTCTATCTGTCTTTCTGCCTCTTTCTTTCCCTCTCCCATTCCCTGTCTGTCTCTTCCGCTTTCTCCTTCAAAACATCAATACTTGCACTTCTGTGAAATCAATATACATTACAGTTCCACCTTTGTATCATTTTTGAAGTTGTCTGTCTTTGAGAAAAAATCTTACAGATGTCTTATATTTTCCTTTTGTAGGTTGTACATAATAACTTCAATAAATAGAGATTACTGAAAGGAAATTCAAAAGATATTTTCAAATGGAAAGACATATGCCTTTCAGTCCTCAAATAAGTTTGATGTTTAAAATATTTACTTCATAGTCTGTAGATTGTTAAAACTAAATGAAATGTTGAACCTTGTGTGAGCTCTTTCTCTTTCCCACTGAATTGATGTGAGTGAAAGCAATGTGTGTGATGACTTGTATGTGTGTTCATCTGCACGCCGTTACCCATGGAAACTTGAAGCTCTGTCACAAAGCAGCTTTTGCCATATCCAGCTTTCCCATCGTTATGTCCTCAAACAATGGCCCTCTTGTTTTAACTACTTACTTGATAATTTATATCAAATTGTTTTGGGATGGTGGTGTCTGAGGGAATAGGGGCAAATATTTTCCTCCTGAAGTGAGCTGTGATTATGGCTGGGGGTGAGGGGCGAGGTAGGCAAGGCAGGCTAGGGGCGACAGAGTGAGGGGGGGGCGAGGGTGGACGATGCAGGCCTGGTGTTGAGTTACTTATCACCATTGTCTATAAAAGGTCAGCAGAGTAAAAGAGTAGAGACAGCGGGCTGAAAGTCAGAGCTTGTTACCATAGAGGAAATGGGATAGCCACAGACACATGGCCCCAGTCATAAGACCTAGGCTCCTCTGATGCTAACCAATTAAACAGAGGTTTTTGCATGATGAAACATTATCAGTGGCAACAATCCATGACTCAAAGCATTCCAGGCCATATGAGCTGCAGCTCGGAGGACAGACCTCTTAATCCTTTAAATGTGTACAACATTGTCAGCTGTATATAGACCCTTTTTTCTCTTTTTGTTTTTTTCTGCAAAGTCACTAGGGGCTTTCAGTGGGTGAAGATAGGTAGCATTGCATTCACTTATTGATTAGTTTGGTTTGTTAGCTGTCCATTGTTATCGTGTAATCAACCATGAGGGGAGATGCCTTGTCAAGAATACAAGAGCGAGGGGCCTCTTCAGGGTGCTCTATTCTCACTGTTTAATATGCACATATTGGCCTAATGTAGAGAAACATATTCAATTATTGATACGAGTAAAGGAATCGCTGCAGCATTCTGATGTACTGTGCTTAGACATGTGCTTACTGTTGTTTTGTTGAGCCTTTTAATGAGCTTCTTATTGAATGTGATAACATACACCTACATTCCATGTTAACCCAGTTGCCATCTTGAGTGTTTTATTCTTTAATTCAACCAATTCAGCAATTAAACCCACTCGTTTTGCTATTATATTCCAGCATTGGCTTTGGTGAGTATGTCATGTACATATTGTTTCCTTTTGACGTTTTCTGTGACTTATTGCAACATCTCTCCCTTCAACGATGCCACCTGGTATTGTATAAGGCCTATGGGAGGTTGGGGGGTGTAGGGCACTCTTCAGCTGAGTGCAGCCCTCCCAGCTCTTCTAATACATTATTAACTCCCACTGACAAATACTGTTACAGAGCCTGCCACAGATCTGTTGCATTTCCTAACAAGATTGCAGTAGACACATGTTACAAGAGGATGGAGTCAGCCATGTTCACTCTCTCTCTCTCACGCCTCAGCAGTTTGACTGATGGCTGGAGACCAGAGTAAAAGTGCCTGAGAGACTGAATATTTTAGTGGTAAAATAATACCACTTGATTTACTGTGTAATACAAAAGAAGTGCTTTGTTTCAGTCTCGCACTCCATTGAAGACAGGAGCTTGTTGTGCTGGAGGCCCGGGCTTTTTGAATGCATAAATAAAAAATGTGTGGGAATCTCCTAACTCAAGTTCCCCTTTCTCTCTTCAAACCTCTCTCTCTCTCTGCTCACCATCCCTCTCAACATTGCAAGTTCTGAACTTTGCTCTGAATTTTGATTTTCAATTAACACTCAATTTAATTTTAAGATCATTTTCTGGTTTATGAAATTACAGGAAACAGTTCATTGGCTGATTAAAATGTAGGGCTGGGTCTGTAAAGAAAATAATAGACAGCACAGGCAGGTCTGAGTGCGAGGCTCCCCGCACCACACTACCTGACAGACTGGCTGTGTTGACACAGCTGCTGTAGCCTGGCCTGCTATTGTCCCGTTTTCCCCTAACCTCCAGCAAAAATGCTAATCTATGACTATGTGTGTGTCTGCGTGTGTATGTGTGTCTGTGTGTGCCAGTGTGTGTGTGTGTGTGTGTGTGTATGTGCACCTGTCTGTTAGACTTGAATGGTGTAATGCGTATATGTGTTTTTAACACTGTCTATAATGCCTTGTGAAATAGAGTAATGCGCTGGCTCTGAACTCAATTAATAAGTTGTATTTAACAATTCATATTGAGAGTGCCGGTCTGCTCGGCTGTTCAGCGAAGTGTGTAAAAAGATGGCTTGCCTTCAAATGAACTAGTCATTCTGTAGTGGAGCTGAGGCTGCTGATCGGGCCTGACAGCGACATGCAATGTGCACAGTCCTCAAGTACGGGTGTGTGGGCACACGATGGCACGTGAGCAGATTTATTCTCACCCCAAACTGTGTGTTAATCTCTCCCTGTGTCAAATTTGTTTTGATCCCTGTGTGAACCCCATGCCGTAAACTTGGCTGAGTCTGGGGAGGTACGGTAGAGTTGGCAGAGCTGGGAGTTTGCTGGCTCCATTACCTAGCTTCTACTTCCTCTGTCTGCCTCTGTCTGTCTGTCTGTCTGTCTGTCTGTCTGCCTGTTTGCCTGTCTGTCTGTCTGTCTGCCTGTTTGTCTGTCTGTCTGTCTGTCTGTCTGCATGTTTGCCTGTCTGTCTGTCTGTCTGTCTATCTGTCTGCCTGTCTGCCTGTCTGTCTGTCTGTATGTCTGTCTTTCAGTACAAGGACACAATCATGCCGCAGCACTTGACCTAGAATAGCCAGATCTCTGCTCTTTCCTCCAGCCTATTGCCTAGCTAATGGGATTGCTAAACTTCAGTCACATTGACCCTGTGTAGAAGAGCAGGATGATTCACATATGAACCAAGAGGGAAATATAGGTTACCCTTCTTCAAATCCTGAACTCCACTCTTTGCCTCCCACTCCCTCCCCCTCTCCCTTTCTCCTCCCTGCCTCCCCCTATCTCCCCTGCTCTACCCTGCCTTTATTCTCTCCCCTTCTCCTCCCTGCCTCCCACTGTCTCCACTGCTCTCTGCTGCCTCCCCCATCTTCCCTATTCTACCCTGCCTCCCCTGTCTCCGTTTCTCCTCCCTGCCTCTCCCTGGCATTAAATATGCTACAGCAGAGATTGGACTTAGATTTGAGTCTGACATGAAGTTTTTATTGTTAAATACCCAGCAGCTTAGATAAAGAGGCAGACCAGGGGCTCAGGGAATAGAGGATTAACAGGGAATATGAACAGGCTCATCTTCCCTATTTCAGATTAGTGAGAATAACATATCATTCAGTTATTAATACCAGTGGCATAATTTAATTTGCTGGCACGGTATTCATGTAATTAATTATTGGATGGATCGTGAGGGTGGCCTCATTCATTTTTAGAAGAATGGAGATTTTGCAGTAAAACTATATAGGGGAATGGTAGGCAACCATTAGGAAAGCTCCCAAAAATACAGAAAACACTGTTTAAATTGGAATTACCATTAATTTATTTTGCACCTGATATGTCAAGTGCACTCATCACTGTAATATTCATGAAAGCATGTGACAGGTTTTTCAATTCTTGCCAGGATCTGATTTACAAGCTGATTAAATAGGCAAAATTTGCCTGGAGAAATAGTGTAGCACTGCAAAGTTAATCATTTGCTAATTTGAAGAGTGGAAGTAAAAAGGAAGCCGTTTGGGTTGGTGTTGCATTTGGTGGCAGAATCAACTGTTTCTATCAACTGTTGAATGAAATCATCTCCACTAGGCCAGAATATAATGATAAGATGTCTCCATTTTGGACTCAGGTCCAAACACGGTTTTCAGGGCACCAGCAGGTGTGAGCCCATATAAGAATGCTATAAGATCCAGAAAAAACTGTTGTAAACCCTGTTTGTTAATGAGATACATTTTGACATGGGCAAATTTGTTGTAATGAAGCGGTCAGACGTTTGACTATGTTACTCTGGCGCTTTATGACCGCCTTGTCATCCTGTTCTTCCTCCAATCACAGCAGAATAATGTCTTCCAAGCAAGCCACCTCTCCGTTTGCCTCCGTCGCTGATGGGGAGGAAGCTATGAGTCAAGATCACCTGTCCTGGGAGAAGGAAGAGAGTGCTGAGGCCCACGGGACGCCCCAGCTGCCACTGCACAGCCTGCTCCACAGCAAAGGCTCCATGGGCCAACTGCAGCCCCTTAGCAGCGTCCCGCCAGAGAGTGACTGGGACGGCATGGTGTCAGCCCAACAGCGCATGGTGAGAGTCAAGACCTTGTACACCAGCAGATTGGGTGACCAGCTGACTAGTGAACGTTACTGTGACAACTCAGTTACACTGACTGGTAAAATATTATTAATGCTACCTGTAGGATTGAGCAATCATTTAGTTAGGAATCCCAAAGAAGGGTCATATTTATTACCAGTGCCCCCCCCCCCCCCCCGATGTTTCTGACATAGGCAGTGTAACAACCTTACTGAAACGGTGTCCTCAGTCTATACTGGAACGGCAGTCAGTGTGTGATTCACCATTTACTGGAGATGCCCGGGTTCCGGGGGTGCTGGGCTGTTCTGTCTGTCCTCCAGGATTGCACTGGTGGGGTTGAGTCTAGACAGTATGCTGTATTTTCCATTGCTGACCACTATCAGAGAGACCAATTAGGATTTTCACCACTGTCTGGCCTCTGAATGTGAGTTAGCTTGAAACATACACACGCTCCCCCTCTCACCCCCAACCCCCCCTTACACACACACACACACACACACACACACACACACACACACACACATGCATGCACACACAGATTTAGTCACTGTGCCACAGCAGAAAGGAATTTCCCCCACAAGGACACGGTCACAACAGAGCCCTGAACAGTTTCAATGAAGACTTAATACTGAATGCGTTTTGCCAAGCGCTTGTCTTTGAAGTCTAAGCCCTCACAAGTGTCTTGAGATCCTTCTCAAAGAAGAGAACAACGTATTGAATTTCATTTTAACATCACACGAAGATTTGATGAACTATAAATAGGAGACAATAAGACAGTTGAGCAAAGTCTCTGAGAGGGTATCTGTTCTAGAGGGCCTACCCAGGCACATCAGCCCCCCAGGCCCCTGGCCCCCAGCTCCCTGGCCCCCAGCCGCCTGACTCCTCTTACTGGAGGATCTCTTTAGACCAGGATGCTCTTGGGACTCTGATACAGTACAAGCTCAACAGCCTCTCATTGTTCCAGGCTTGAAAATATGAACTCTATGTACCAAGCTGCTTGCTCCTCTTCTCAGCCAAGGGTACTGTCTTTAATACTGTGAAGCCTCAGGGATCCTGGGACTCTTAGATAGGCCAAACAATCAACTCCAAGCTATTATTAGGTTGAACAGGCCCAGTGATATCAACAGTAAGTTTAGTGCACAGCATCCCAGCAAAGACTCAACACCACATTAAACCAGATTTAGACAGATTATTTATGCTTCTTCATTTTGTCATTAAAGAAACATCTCCCACAATATGTGTTGTTGTGTACATCTGCAGCAGGCTCCAGACAATCTGGGTCTAAGTATGGAGCTACTTTGATGTGTGCAAAGGAGAGAAGAGCAGAGGCACTTGTGGGCTGTAGCCAGGGAGGCAGGTGGTTGTTTGAGACAGACGGGCCTGCACTAAAGAGACCCAGAGGGGCTCTGAAGTAGCCTTCCAGTGGGCTGTCCCTCCACACTGCAGTGGCTGCTGGGAGAGAGTTGCTGCCCCCCGCCCCTCTGCCAACCCCCGTCCCACCCCCAGGCCCTTTGTCCCTGCCTGTTTTGTATGGATGCTGGGCGGTCTGGAGACACTGTTCTAGCCGTCCAGTATGTAAATGATAGACAGGAGTTTGCTCAGGTGGTCCGCTCTTCTGACAGGCTCTAATTGGATCACAGGGCAGTTAGTGATGAAGGTGTAATTCGAAAAGGATTTGGAAGAATCTTTTGTGCATTGTCTCTTTTACTCACTGCAATCACCAAACAGCTCCTTGATAGAATGAAAGGAGCCTTATGAAAAGTTCTATTCATTGTATTCATTGTATCTGCTTGCAGTTTGCATAATTTGACATCATTTTCAGTTTATTATTATTACATTTTCTGTATTTTTTCCAGATTCTGAATAAATGAAGTTTGTTGTGCATTTATACGAAGTAAAAGCCAAATATAATCTAAGATCTCAGTTGTCACACTGAATCCTATGTTAGATGAAAAAATTATTTTCCTATACGACTGCTATAAAAGCAGAAATAATATTGTGCTGGTTCATTATTTTGCATTGAACTGACAGGCAGCACTAATATAGTGAACCACAGCATACCCCTAGTGAATTGAAGGGTTGCATCAAACCTGAAAACTACCTGGTAATAGTTTCCAGTGTGGAGCTTCCAAACCATCACATGGATGGTGGCAGTTGGATGTGAGTTCATACTGAGGAGCGACATGGGGTCAAGGAAAGAGGGTTAGAACATGAGCCCATGGCAGAACTCGAGATTAGTTATAAAAACAGGTAGCACACATTAGTGCCCCCACATCATTGTCCCACCACATCTGGCTGTGATTCTGGATGGACGTGGTCTTGGCCGTGCACGACTATTATGTTTTACCATTAAATGGTTTAACATTTAGAAATTCAAAGAGTGAAGTGCTTGAGATCCAGTCAGCTCAAGTTGACTTGGTACAGATGGCGCCTGCGAGAGGGTGTGTGAGACGGGTGGAGGGAGCAATAGTGAGGAGGAGAAGGAGGGAGAAAGGCAGACGGCGAGAAGGCTGAAATTGTTGCCTTTGCTGATTACCTGACTGCACTGCTGTGCCATACGTCTGTGTGGGCTGTGCCCTGAACCTGCGCCAGCTGATTAACCCAGCACTGCTCCATTCCCCACAAGCACCCTCTACTGGCCCTGGCACGGCACCCACCACCTCTGCATAATCAGCCCCACCCTGCCTGCCATTGGTTGGAGTGCAGACGGGACTGTGCCATCCCGGGCCCTGGTACTGAACCCAACCGCCCTCGGACTCTGCTGGATGTCTAAGAATAGTCCTGCTGGAATGAGAGATGGTAAAAAGGAATGTCGACATTCCTGCGTTCCTCGAAGTTGGTTGTGGATATCAGCTATTTGATATCAATAGAATAGCTTCTTCTTGTGTGTGTGTTCAACGTGTCGGTTTGGGGTTATTGGCCAGGATGCGTGTGTTGTGGTATGTTGAAGGTGGTGTGTTGTTATTGGCCAGGCTGTGTATGTGTTGAAGGTTTCGTGTTAGGGCTATAGGCCAAGATTTGTCTGGTCGTGTTCTGGGTAGTGCGTTTTGTTGAGGTGATAGGTACAGCCAAGCAGTTTTTTACATTACTCAGACCAGAGGTAAAACCACACAACGGTAAAAAGGGTACATTTCTTGACAGCAGAATTAAGTTTTATCTTCTTACATTCTACAAGCCATAATTAAAATAGCCTTGTGTCTGAGCAGCTATGTCCCATGTCACACCTCCCCAAATCTCTCCCTTTCTCTCTTTGTTTCTTTCTCACCTTACTTTCTTTCTTTCTCTCTCTCTCAATCTCTCCTGTTCGTTCTTTCTTTCTCTCTGTCTTTCAATATCCTCTATTCTTTCTTTCTGTCTCCTAATCTCTCCCTTTCTTTCTCTCGCTCTCATTCCCTTTCTTTCTTTCTTTCTTTCTTTCTTTCTTTCTTTCTCAGTCTCTCCATTTCTCTCACTCCCCTTGCTCCTATTTAGTGTAGTGGGAGCACTCAGCCATCAGTTTCAGACAGGATCCTTCGTTTACTACAACCGGGTGGGATGGAAAAACAACAACAGCCTGAGACAGGACACAGATTTATGATGGCCCGCAGCACTCAGCTGAGAATAGGCCTCCACCTGAAAATGAACAAATTATATAGCACTCACCCCAACACAAATGCACACTCAAATGCAATTTGAGAAATTATAGTCGGGATGCTTCTCTGTGTAGTTTTTCTCAAGGTAAAGCAGAGCCTGAGCACATTATGGGTATGTCCTCTGAAAGTGGCCCTTATCATTTCTCTACACTATATTCACTTGCCATACAGGATCTCGTTTGACAGAAGCTCTTGTTGTAATAAAGAGAAGTCATTGATATGGAAAATCACCCTGGGCTGTGAAAGAACTAGCAACCACTGCATTTTAATTGATTGACTATCAACAGCTGATTAAACTCATACACAGGAAAATACTAATGATTTAACCCCGCCCTCTTTCTTTTTTTTCTCTCAACTTTTGTTTTCTTACAGGAATCTGACAGCAATAAAGTATGTTCCCTGTATTCCTTCCGGAATAACTCAACCTCCCCACACAAGCCTGAGGAGGGGGCCCGGGAGCGTGGCGACCTGCTGAGCGGATCTGCATTTGGAACACCGGAGCGCCGCAAAGGAAGCCTGGCTGACGTGGTGGACACACTAAAGCAGAAGAAGCTGGAGGAGATGACAAAGACAGAGCAAGATGGTAGGACATAAATTACCTGTGTCTATATGTGTTTAAATGAGTGTGTATGATTGCTACCTTCCAAATGTGTACTCTTTCTTTCTCTTTCTCTCTTTCTCTCTTTCTCTCTTTCTCTGTTTCTCTGTTTCTCTTATGTTAATTCTTGTAATTAAACACGCGCACAGAAACACACACTCACAGAAACACACATACAGAGGCTGGGAGGACTGACGTGACAGTGTTTCCAGTTTGTCTTTCCAGTATGAAAAAGTGGGTGGCACTACACCTCAGCTTAAGTGTGGTCTTCCCCCACTGCCAAGGCAAACTCTCTGGCCATAAAACACATGACCTGACGCCAGGAACATTACCTTTCTATTCTTCAACACAGAAAGTTCTTCACTGACGGCAGCTTTCATTAGTAAAGTCAACAACATATACAGACAAAATGTTAACACAGATACGTGCCAATTTAATTTACTTGGTTTGTTTTACAGTAATACACATTTAATATAGAAGCTCAAATATTCCCAATTTCCTCAAACTTCAGTTGCACTCATTAGAACTCTCTTTCCTCCAATGGTAAGCTTGTTGTCTCTATTTCACCCCAGTCTTAATTAGCTCTGCCGTAGTCGGTTGATGAAGACTTGCTGCCCCCTGGGAACACTGGTCTTTCATTCAGTGTCTGGGGAGCTCTTAGCTTATGAACTTCATCACGTTAATAACAAAGACTTCTGTTAGCCTAAACTGTATTTGTTGCTTTCTTGTTAAAGGGGTGAACTTTACACAATGTCAGCTGTCCTGGATGTTTCAAAATATCAATCAATTAGGCGGTCTAAATTTGAAAAAATATCATCTCTAGAGTGGGGTTGCTCTAGGTATATATTTATTTATTCTGCTGCTCAATTTTGTCCAATTCAGAATAATTTGTGTTAAACAGTAATAGAAAACAACTGTATTCTTTCCCAGTTAGGGAGGGTTGGGGGGAGTGTTGGGGGGAGGGTTGGGGGATTGACATAAGGTACCCCTGAGTTATAAGGAGGTGATACATTTCCCTTGACACCGAGGGCATCTCCCATGTATCTCTGGTTTCTAATGGTGTTGTTTTCCACGGCGGGCGCGCTCCTCAGAGCCCTCTGTGGTAAAGGCGGACGTTATGCTAATGAGCCCCAGCTGGTGCGGGCTGGTTGTTGCAGTAATTTAAATGGTCAAGTGTAGCTCGTAATCCAGGGCCGTATGGTAGAGCAGGGAGGAGAGGGTGCTTCAGTGTTGCTGTACAGCTGTTTTAATCTCCTGTTAATAATAGAGCCTGGGCCTGCCTCATGCCCAATGCATCAACACCACCAAAATAAACTCCCTTGTTGGAGGAAATTAGTTTCTGAGAACAGAACAAGACAAGAGGTTCACCAAGTTCAATATGTCATCTGTAAGCTGCGTGAATGGAGAGATTCCGTGTCCTTGAGGACGCTTGACATCAGCTCCAGCTGTAGAGATGACTGTTGTTACCATTCATAATCTATGTCAGTGTTTATGGAGACCTTCTGTGAGCATCTTGAAAGGGCAGGATTAATCCATTAAGGGCACACAGGAAGGTTGAAGAGCCATTTGTTGGCTTAATGAACTGGTTAATGTAAGACAAAGCGGCGATGAGCTAAATATATAACTTATCTAAGCTATGATATCACTGGGACAACTGTTCCTGCTAATCCATCCCACTTTTCTCCCTCCGCTGCTGTGGATCACTGGTAGTCTTCACAGCAGACCTAGTCACCTCACCATCTGCTGCCATTATTCTGACTGAGTCCTCCCAGTTATGTCGCTGGTCTCACTGTGATGACGGAAGACTGGGACTGCAGCTGACCATGCTAGTGGAGAATCCTCCTCTCCGTTACACATGACACTTGTCAATACTCCGCTAACATTTATGTTGCTAATCCATTAGCAGCAAATCTGACCTATTATGTAAATCAGTTGAAATGACTGAGACAGGACATCTTTAGGTAATAACTGTGACACTGTATGCTAGTCCAGTGGCCTTATTGAGGGATTGTGACTCCGTGGAGTGGGACAGAGCACTATCTTAACAGACAGGGACAGAGTCCATCCCTGGCAGCCGCTCCCACCTCTTTTGGACCCCTAACAAAACGTTAATTAAATGTGTGTCGTCGGCAGGGTTCACTGCCCTCAAATTGAATCAGACCGAAGATGACTGCAACTTTGCCTAAATGGTCTGACATGTCAGTGTTCCGTGCCTGAACCCGCCACAGTGACCATACTCAGTTGCTCGACCGCCCTCCCACCCATTCAGCCGTCCTCTCTGTCGCTGGCCCTTAAAGTGCTTTAAGTGCTTGTGACTGTGCTAATGAATGAAAATGTCCTCCCAGCAGTGAGGACTGCATTAGGCTGAATAGTCAGTCACCTTAGCTGTAAAAGCTCTATTAGGCCCAGTTGCCGGGAGGGCTAACGATTGTGCCCAATGTTTATTTACTAGGTATTGTAAATGCATTATTTATGGAGAGCTCTCCAGACAGCACTTGTCATTAGTTAAAAATGTCAGTATACGGTATTAAGGGGAAAAAGAAAAATAGCCTCCATTATAAAGATCCAAGGTGACCTTGGTTGGATTCACGTGCAAGTATAGCAGCTTTTTATAATGCACTTGGTATGAATCAAAAGTCATAGTGATCAGGAAGACAACACTGGTGATTCTTTTGGACTGTTCCCAAGACAAGGATGGGCAATAAGGAATTTCTCTGTTAGGTTTTACGGATGCTCCTTTGGCCACTGCACAGGTTGAATCTTGATTTGCATGCAGTTTATGAATTCCTAATGTCTCTTTCTATTGTGTATTGAGTAGCATGCTGACAGGTTGTTATTCTTTATCAGTGGCCTGTCAAGCACAATGCAGTTTCTGTGCAGGGAAGCATGTCAGAAAGTGTGGCATAAGCATTTCAGAATACAATACCTATGGAATCTTTAGAAATGCTTTCGAGTCATGCAGATATTTGTCCCCTTCATCATACTCTAACTCTGTTACAGAAACTTCAACGCGCACACACGCATGCACGCACGCACACGCACACACACACACACACACACACACACACACACACACACACACACACACACACAAATATTTTATTTAGATCCACAAATCATATTTACATTTCAAGCCGAAATATCACAAAGTTCCCTGCATGTATGGGCACTCAGTGTCATAGACGGCACCAACAGCTTGACAGCCCACTACAGCCAAAACACAACTATACCTAGATAACTGCTTCACCCTAGTTTGTGGTAGGCCTGGAGACCACCGAAGTGTGCACCGGAGCCAAAACACAATGTTTTGGTGTATATAATTTAAAACACCCATTTGGCCTGGTCAACTGCAGTCCCTGTCACAATAAAGTCACCAGGGGTGTCCTGCCAGGAGCCTTTTTGGCTGCTGCTTAAAGCTTCTCTTCTAATCCATTCTTACACTGTACTCTGGCTAGACAGAATTACAGTACAGAATTACAATGTATTTCATGTTTTAGAAAGAACTGTGGCAGGATGGTAGACAACACTGATCTGGGATGGTCTCTGTTTCCTTATGGATATATGTAGACGTAACTTAGAGATTGCAGTGTGTAACGCGTAAAGTATGTAGTTATCCACAGTGTTTGTGTGATGACTGCAGTCTATCTGTGAAGAAGTGTGAAACCGGGGTTGATCCTCCTTGAGTCGGGGTGTCCTGACTCCCCCGGGAACAGGTGTGGGGTAGTTAATGTCTCAAAGGGTACCACGCAACCCCGGGTGACCTTTGAAGCGGTGAACAGTTGCTAATGTGGTGGGGTGAAGATTTCTTCCCAAGGCAGTAACCTAACCTCACTGGTGCTGAGAGGACATCCACAGTCCCCAGTCCGGGTTATGGCCAACAGGATTCCTTGTAGTCTTAGCTAGCAGCGACATTCTGAACTGGGTGGATGGTGCACCTGAAGCACAGCAAGCCTATAGACTAATCCCTGCACCACAGGGAATCCAAAGCACCGTCATCAACAGAGACAAATCACCAAATTTACCTTCTTCTCTGAGGTGGAAGGATTTTTAAAGACTTCTCAGGCTGGACACTCTACAGCAGCAGGTGACTTCTACTGTGTGAAATGAATGGCAAACATGCTGTTTCCTTGGCTGGTCTGAAAGTCTCAGTCCTACTGTATTTAATGAGAATCTCTCTGTCTGCTGGTAGTTGGAGTCCTTGTTGGAGTGGTGTTATAACAGTGTCTGTGGCAGGGCAGCGGTGTGAGCGCTGGATGTAATAAGCGTTGTGCTGAGGAAGGGCACGGTCATTATCCTCTATTACGACAGGGTGTGTAATGAGATTCAGGGATGAGTGAAAGCTTTGAAAGAGAATAGGATCAGCTCTAAGCCTTCGGCCTGATTAATACTTATGAATTCTTTACTTAGTCTTACGCTCTGTCCCAGTACAGCTGTCTCAACCATGGCAGCCACGGTAAAATTAGCTGATTTGTCCATAGAGATTTGGACAATTTTGAAGGGAAATTGTGTGTGATAGATTGTTACTAGGCAAGTGTTGGGTTTTCTGTCGAAAAGCATTTCATTCCAGACTATCTACTGCATTCTTTTCACTTGCATAAAGGGTTTCTTTGGAAATAATCTTGTAGGATTCACTCTTGCTGCTCTCTCTATCACTTTCGTTAGCTCACTGTCTCTCCTGCCCTTTTTCCCTCTCCTCTCTTTCCAGCTGCCTTGTCATCTGGTTCTGTTTTATCCCACCTAATTAATAGGAATCTTTGTTATAATGATCTGTGGCATGAGCCTCTGACTCGATGCATACGCAATGAAGCAGTCGCCTTTTTAATGTGTTGGCTGCAAGCCGAGGTGAACCTGTAGGTTTTGAGGCGCGCTTCAAACACTTAGCTCTCCTCTTCTCTCCCTTCCTCTCCTCACCCCTCCATTCCTCTCTCCTCCCCACTTCCCTCTCTCTCCTCATCTCCTCTCCTTCTCGCAGAACACTTTGGCCGAACATAATTTAACCACTGGTTTCACTCTCTTCTGTTCACTCTCCGTCTTCGTGTCTCCTTTAAAAATGTCCTTTCTTCTGTCTACATGACTTAAACACCCTGCTGATTGGTGACTAGTTTTCTGTCTGACTGTTTGGGTCTGTGAGGAAATCCATGTTTCCTAACTATGTACGCCTCTCTCTGTCTGTCTGTCTGTCTGTCTGTGTGCGTGCGTGCGTGTGTGTGTGTGTGTGTGTGTATGTGATAGTGTGATATTGTGTTTGGGGGGTTCTCCTTGGCCCGTGGCGTGGCCAGCAAGCCCTGTGGAGCCGTGCTCTGGTCTGTAACTTTGGTTTGAATAGGTAATGTGGAGCTGTTCAGACTGAAGAGAAATGAGCTGGAATTGCTTGTTAGGACACATGATCAAAAGGTGCTCTCTGCACTCTGCCAATCAAACCTCTTGTCACCCTGTGAAGCAGACGTTAAATAGATTTTTGGTCTTACGCCGCGGGCAGCCTGCCAGCCTGACATGTGAACAACAACAAAAAAGATAACAGCCCTGCCACTCCTCCCCTTTCTCTCTCAATTTAACCATTGCTAACTCTTTCTCTATTTCTCTCTTGTGACATTGCTGCCCCTCTGCTGCCAGGCACAGCGAACAGAGCCCAGAGCTAAATGAAATGGCTGAGTGTCGGGCACAAGGAGCAGGCTTCACTCTCACTCTCCAACCTGCCTTCGTTCCAAACAGAACCACACCACCACTGCCTCCTAGGAGTCAGGAGAGGCAGGGGAGTCCTAACCATGAAAAGAAGCATAGGGGGTTGAAGCTAGACCGTCTAAAGTGGACCCCTGACTCTTTCAGATGACAAAACAGGCAGCTGTTTCTTCGACGTTCCGTTCTTCGCTGTGTTGGGATCACCTTCCCACTTCTCAGTCCGATTAGTCAACAGTAGCAACTGCTCTGCAACATTCCGGGAGGCATCTTCCCGGGATTCAGCTGTTGACTCTGTCCCCCTTCACACGTGAAGCACAACGCTCCCATTGTGTGGTTGGCCCAGTCCATGCACAGGAACCCCCCGATAGGAGGAAACGGGTGTCTTAGAGAGACAAATCACAGCCAGGGCTGTACAGAGGCCTGTTTGTTTTCACACACATTCCCCATAGGTGCATCCCATCAGCTGTGTCTCAGCCCTGGCCTGGCCTACAGTATAGAACATCCAAGTATATTGGATTGGGACTGGATGGATGGATCATTTTCAGTTATGTAGATGCTAAGGAATATGTTCATTGTGTTTTGTTTCCAGGAGTTTACGGTTTCATTACATTTTCACAGTTAAGTCTTTAGCAGACGGTCATATCCAGAGCTTGAGATCTACTCAGTTGTGGACAGGCTTTACCTAATCAGCTCGGAGGTTGGGGGAAATGTGGGTGTGGAGTGAGGGGTGTCCAATATCGGCAGAACAGACTTTCTTCTAGGACTTTGGGGAAATAAGGGGATGAGGTTCCAAGAAATGACACTTACTGTGTCCTTTTGGTGTTTTCGAGCGTGTGTATGTGTGTGTGTGTGTGTGTGTGTGTGTGTGTGTGTGTGTGCGCGCGTGTGCGTTTTATGTGCGCGCGTGCGTTTTGAGCTGGGGTTAAACATGGAACGTCTCTGCCCAGTATTGCAGTCCCTGCCCCGCCGTTTGGTTCCCAGGCATTCTCCACACATAACTGGACAAAGAACTGGTGTCATCTGACCGGGGATCAAAATAGTGTCAATGTAACCCACACCCTGGACACAGACAGCCCATGTGGCTTGCTAATGATTTCAGGGCCCATCGCATGCTTGTTTTATAAGACTGAGGTACGTCAGCCATCCAACCAACAGATCTGCCTCGGTGTAGGCAGACATGACAGATAACACCAGTTGTTCTATGATCAGATTTGCATTGTATTCCCTCTTAACAGTGAGCGTGCCTATTTTACACTTAACTTTGATGTCTGTCTTCTGAACAAAGAGACTGCTTAATCGCTTGTAATAAAACAAATGCCCCCCCCAATGTCTTTCTCTCCCATCCTGTTCAATAACGTTTCACATGTGCCAAGAGATGAGATTAGGATGTCAGGAGAAACAGATAGGAACATGTTTTATTGCGCTGCAAAGCTTGAGTGCTGATGATTATAATTATTCGGCGAACGCCATCTCTCTTTGGGAGTGCCCCAGATATAATTTTAAGTCTGCAGAGGTCGAGTGGTTAATATGCTTTAAGACCCTGCCATCCATTACATGTGATGAAGTTCCAATGATAGGTTAAAGTTATGAGTTTAGACTAGAATTAATGATTGCTGGGCTGGAGTGAAAATGTTCTCTAACTCCAGCACCACTTATCATAATGCCGCAATTTGTAATTTGGGTGGTGAGGAAGCCCACTTCCTCCAGCCCTCTTCTCCTCTCATCCCCTCTTCTTTTTCACTTTTACTCTTTCTCTCACTTTCTGTCTCTTTGTAGTGCTCTTCTGGGTGGCAGTTGTCTGCATAGTGCCTTCTATGAGACTGCTGTTATTAACTTTTTGTTATGGCTGGGCAATGAGCTCAGCCTCACATGAGATCAGAATTCTTCCATCATTTTATAGCGTGTCTCAGTTGGTGTGCACTGAATCCCGGAGAAAGAGAATGCCTTGTTTCAAAGGAAAATACGGCTCCCATTGTTGCAGAACCATGTTGGACAATAGCGCATTGAGACGCTTAGCTGTGGGCCAGCGAAGGAGACTTCCTAGAAATTGGAATTCTTAACCTTTCAAGTACTATGGTTACTTCATCATAATTCTCCCTGCTCTAGCTGGCCTAACATCATGGCTATTGTGTTGTATTGTGTGGGGTCTCTGGAAAAACAGAGATATTAACCGCAGAAATCAAAAGGAACAACAGGTTGAGCCATTGCATATGTGCACATTTGTAGTAATCCTTAATCAACTCACCATCTTGGCACTGTACCAGATGTTCTGATAATCGCTCAGTCGGAATTAGAAATGGAATCATATTAGTTGGTTAGAGGCTCTCTCTCTCTCTCTCTGTGTGTGTGTGTGTGTGTGTGTGTGTGTGTGTGTGTGTGTGTGTGTGTGTGTGTGTGTGTGTGTGTGTGTGTGTGTGTGTGTGTGTGTGTATGTGTATGTGTCCATGTGAGGTAAAAATGGTTCCTAAGGCTGAGTGTGTGCTGTGGTATGGGCTAGATAATGGAGGTTGTTGTGTAATAATAGTGACCTTTGGACTCACCGTCCACAGAGCAATATGTGCACATCCTGAACTTTGACATTCCAGCAAACAGAGCTGGTTCATAATCATCTATAGAGGCTGCTTAGTGGAAGTGGACAGTGTCACAGACTGCAACAGCAAATACAATTCCCTTAGTTAGATAAATCATTGTTGAATTCACTCACATCCACAGAAACACACAAGCACGATTCCAACACACACACACACACACACACACACACACACACACACACACACACACACACACACATGCTTGAGTAAATAAACACTGAATAAAATAGTTAGAAGTATTATAAAGTATAAAAGCATAGCATGTACCTCTATCATTAATCAAATATCCTTAAAAGATGTGAAGTGCATTATATCAGTATTATCATGCTATTATCTATTTCTCATTACACTTTACAGTCTCATCTTTTTTTATTAAGGCAGCATTTCAATTCTGTATTTCTAAATTGCAGGCTAATTTGTGAAGTACATTGGCATTATCTTAACATGTTTAAAATGAAATAAATTTTGGAGGAATATGCCAGAGATTTTTGTGCACATCTCATTTTAATCCACTATTTTGAATCATATTAGTATTTTGTTGTCCTTGTACATTCTCTGGCACCTATTCATTTAATAAAATCCACTCAGCAGCTATGATCTAAGTAAGCAACAGTGTCCACACACTTCAAGTAATTTAACATCGATGAATAAATGTGTTTTGGAGCATTGATTACCAGCAGAGTTTATATCTGACAGAAAGATTGCAGGGTACCAAACAAAAATTGGCTCCTCTGCAAGGTACCCAGTAATTTAATTCTTATGTGAAATTATTGTAATTTATTACAGTGTGTGGACTCTAATGATTACTGACATCAAATGGAAATTATAAATTAAAATTAAGTTTATATATCTCTCTCCAAATTTTTGCGAGCATAGAGCCCCCTCATCAGCATTGGCTGAAGTTTGTAGAACATTTGTCCACCTCCTCTCTTTCTTTGTATAATTTTACTTTTTATTTATTTACCACCTACAACAGTCTTGTTTATCTTAATGCTTAGCAGAATATGCGATTGAAGCTGTCTCTACTTCGATTTAGAAAGGTGTTCATTACATGTTCATATTTTTTGGGGTTTTCTCTCTGAATAAGCCTTAATTGTCAGTGAATAAAGTTTACACAAGAGAGATTGTGTTGTGTAGACTGTGTAACTTCTGAAAGCTATTCAAGGTGCTCTTTTATGGTTCAAGGCAGTCTCTTTGAAGAAGGCAACATTTTGATTTACATTTCTTTGCTTTTCAGTTATTTTTACAGATAAACACCTCTTAAAAAACTGTACAATTCCAATCACAGTACCTTGAACAACCCGGAACAAGCTCTAAACCTATGTGATATATTTGTCATAAACATAATTAAAATGGTGAATAAAATGATTGGTAATGTAACTGTATTAACAGCTTCAGCAATCTCCCACTGTGGCCTGAATACGGACACACAGAAGAGGATCGGGAACGGAGAAAAGTTTGTTTTGCTCTCCAAGCATTTACTGTTCATAGTTCTTAAAAGTGACCTTGTGAGGGAGAGAGAGAGGGAGAGAGAGGGAGGGAGCGAGGGAGAGAGAGAGAGAGAGAGAGAGAGAGAGAGAGAGAGAGAGAGGGCAGAGCTGGAGTCTGGAACACTGGTGCAGCCCTGCACAGCAGAGCACAGCGGCTGGCTCCTTCCAGCTGCACACATGGCATCCATCGGGGGCACAATCACGCACAGTCCCAACACCTCAGGCTCGGACATATGTTGAGTTTTATTTCATTCTTCTGACATTAATCCCATTCACCAGCTGTTCTGCCAGCTGCCACTCTCCAGCTTAAGAGGAGATTGCAGTTTTGGGGGCTCTGAGTCCTGGTTTATCTTGGCTCCTCATCTCCCCTTGCTAAGTTTTGATTGGATTTTTCCCCCTTTTCCTTCTCCAGGTCCCGTTAGTTGCATATTTCCAAGCTTCTTGCTCGATTTCTTTCTTTTTATAACAACTTATTTTAGTTCATGTAGATAAGAAGGCTTTATGGGCTGTGTTCTAAGCTTGTATCCAAAGCTCCGTTCTGGCCAGGGGCCCTTTGGAAGATGCTGGCCAGGAGTTCGGCAGTGTTCACTGCCTGCCTCTCTCTTCTCCTCTGGACCGGCTCACATTTATAATTCACACCCAGCTCTTTCATATGGTCACCACTATCCCACAACAGGCTGCACTGAGACCCACTCCTAGGGGGTAAGGTAGCTGGCACTACACTGCATGTAGGCAGGCTGGCCAGATGCTGTCCCCAGCGAGTCCCGCTGGTCTAGACAGGATGGAAAGAGAGAGAGACACTTCCCTTACAAACTTGAACTGGGCTGCAGCCTCTTCACACAGGTCTTCTGGTAGTATTTCCCTAGGATTAGCTTTACATCACCGTTAACACTTATCATCGGCATATCAGGCCTGACATATTTTACATTATGTGCATTGTCTGGGAGCGGTTCTCAGTTCACCATGTGCCATTTCTGCTGACATACTGCTTCATGGTCGGCAGGCTGGGGCTGCATGAATTGATCATCGCTCACTGCTCACTTTAATAATTCAAGGCTGATTGCTACAAAGTCCCGCAGTAAAATGGATTGGGAGAGGTCACATGCTGCCCTGCTCAAAAGGTGAAGCCTCCTGGGGACGGTTAATTCTTATATGCTTGATAGACACGTGTCCTATTTAGAGAGGTCAACCGTGGAGTCTGGGAGGATAGCGGATGCCAGAGCCTGGGATGGCCGGGTCATTGCTGTAGGCTTAGCACCTTTGCTCATAGGGATAAAGAGAAAGCAGGCCGAATGGTTACCTCAGCACTATCAGCTGCTGGCTAACCAGGACATTTCTCCTACAACCCTACAACAGATTGTTACCACTTTTGGTTTAGCTCTATGTGACACACAATCTTTTTGTCGTCTGATTTAGTTTAATGCTGTTTGTGTAGTATTTCCAGCTGGGCCTCTTGGCTCTCAAGATCCATTTAAGTGTTTGTGTGTGTGTGAGTGTGTGTGTGTGTGTGTGCGCACACGTCAAGTGTTGTTTACCGTTATCCTCTTGTTGTTAGCAAAAGCTTCTGATGAACCCTGACCTCTGACAAAGGGCCCAGACCACACCTCCCAGGTGTAAGAACGTGGTGGTTTAAAAGCATAAGTATGTGTGCGGGGTTCCTTGGAAGTGGAGATGCAAAATATTCAAGGCAGGTTGTGTTCTATTTATAGGTTGTGTTGCCAAGCTGAGATGGTAAGAGGAGAGCCTACAGGTGACTAACAGGGATGTTCACCAAGTGGAATAATGAATAGTATTAGGTGTCAATTAAATCAAGCCTTCTCCGAGGTGCAGGTGCTCCACAATGTACTGACACATCTCAAGGAGCCAGGCCTCTTCACCCATGCATGCCATCGGCTGCATTTGCATATTAAAGAGCTGAAATTATTTAACTGAAGCAAAAAGTCTTGTGGAAATGATAGAGGTTATTAAAACTGTTGACAAGGAGGCAAGGTAATTGCCTGAAAATGAGCGGCGACGCCACTGTTGTACACCGAGAAGTGTTGTGTTTTTTCCTACAGCGTTTGCATTGTGCGCTGTCGCCCGGGTGTGTAACCTATTACGTTTAGATTGCTCCCTTGCAATTAGTGCCCTTTTTGTCCTCACTTCAATAAGGCCATGATTATGGAGACTTCAGGAGGATCTGCATGTCGCATCTAACAGCTGTTGTCTCTGGCACTACCGGTGGAACGACAAAACGGGTTTTCTCACTGCATTTCACTTTTCTGCCAGCTTTTTGTAATTATTGTGTTTTATTTGCTGCGATGATGGGGTCTTGTTTTTACTGCCTCTGTGATTAAGATATTCAGAAGATTCCCTCAGAGTTGGAGTGAAGCTTTTTTGTAAAACTCGACTTTGTCAGTTTGTTTTCCATACACAGTGGATAGATTTGTGGATAGATAGTGACCGGATATGACTAAGTCATTCTCAGGGTTAAAAATTCAGCCTCGAGTTAAATAAATAATAGAATAAGGTATTTTCATTTAGAATGGTGAAGAACAGCTTCAAACATATTTTTTGTCCTCACCAAATTGAACGCAACCAGCTTTATTCTCCTAACCTTGACATATTTCTGCACCTTGCTTCAATCTGACATTTTCATTCCAAGAGCCTTTCTTTTTGCCAATATTATTAAAGCACTTGAAAAGTCCTCTGAAGATAATTATGAACCTAACTACCACTATTTGTTGAAGTGTGTCCTCCAACTCAGTGAGTCCTCTAGCTAGCTAGATGAGAGTACTCCTCTAAATGTTGCCTCTCTCTGCCCCTAAATGAAAGATATCCTCCATCCAGTCCACAGCGTCATTACACAGTCTTTGTTTATTAGGCTCCTCCGTTCTGAGGAAGGAATTATTTATATGGCCAATGTCAGTTGATCATTGATTTGTTAATCACGTTTCCCTCGGAATGATGGATATACAGTGCTGGTGCTGAAGGCGGAAGTCCCTCTCTCTCTGCAGTCTCCAGCCTAATGACACGTCACTTAGAGCAGAATAAACAATCCTCTAGCAACCACTAGTCACATATCTGTGTAGACTAAGAAATAAGGCCTACTGTCGGTGGCTGTTACAAAACCTAATGATCGAACAGTAGCAGCGATAGACAGACCTGGAGTATGGCAGAGTTGGCTGGCTGGCTGGAATCCTGTTTGGGTCAGATTGTTGTGTTGTCATCCTTCAGGATCCCCCCCCCCGGTCCCTCAGTGTTGAGGAGGATTGATGAGGGGAAGTGCTTCTTGCTGTTGAGGGATTACAATAGGCGTGTGAATGAATGAGTGGGCCACAGGCTGCAGGCCAGCAGGGTGGTGAGGGCACCAAGAGGAGTGTGGAGAGACAGATGTTTTGGCATAAGGCCACTAAAACAGAAAGACAGACAGACATAGGCTACTGCCTCTGCAGGCAGGAAAACAGTGTCATGATGCCTGGGAAAAGATCCAAGTCTTTCTGTCCATCCCACCTCCACCAGACATGAGACCCAAGGCTGTCTAGTTAATGAGCCTCACGGCTTCATTTCATGTCTCCTTGGGTGATATCCTAATGTCAATTGTAAAGGTTTTTTGTCAAGTAATGTAGATAATGGCGTAAATCATTAACCATCAAGGAATTATTTTCACAGACTTTCAAATCAAAGTTGACAAGGCTATATTTGCTTGTTATTTATTTGTGCTGTCCGTGTTTTCCTCTTGGTGATTTGAACTTAACCGTGCAGGGTTTCCAATGACACTCTGATTGAAACACACTCTTTAGGGCCGCAATAAAAAGATAAATTAGCTAACGACTTTCCCTTAGCTTGGCACTTGCAGAAGTCTTTATGACCAGCTTGCACTCAGTTTATTAACAGTAACGTATTACAATATGCACAGTGAAACACAAATTCCACTTTATAAACGGTTGCTTTAAAATGTTTGAGAGAGACCGAGAGATGGAAGCACTCATCTCATAAAGAGGCTTGGATCTGGCAGTCTGGTGGAATTGTCATCACCGCTTACCTGGCTCTGGGTGGAACACTGCTGGGGTTTCTGTCCAACATGGGATTCTGGCAGTGCTCATTGCCAGGTGCTGGAAGCCCTGTTCATACCAAACACTTTCCTAGAAACATCCCTTTGTTCAAATGTATGAGCAATAATGGTTTTCATATTAATGAAGTAAACACTGAGTCTAATCTGGTGTCACAATCCCTGAGACTGTTCACCCACATCTGACAGATTTCAGGATAGCCGCAAGAACATGCTGTGTACCAGATCACAATGGAGATGGCAAATAGAAACATTTTGTATTTGGCAGTATTGGGTCAGGAGGCTTTATATTTCAACATGGGTGCTGCTGGGAAACTAGCAAGAAACATGGAACAAACAGCTATATCTGCATACGGTATAACCAAATAGAAACACAGATGACGAGGCACAGACAGGCTCAGGGTGCTGACCGGGCCCACTCCGCACTCCCACATCCAGGGGAACACATTCTGGACACATGCTGGAGTTGTTTTGTCTTGTATGTTTCTAACTGTGCTAGTGGCAGAGGAGTGGGTGTTGCTGCCAGACGGGAGTCCCCAGGGGCCCATGGTATCGGCGGGGCTGGAGGAAGTTGGTCTGG
>JACXGI010000311.1:128186-140402 GCA_016801175.1 Esox masquinongy
GTCAGCCTTCATAGGTGCTCTGGTGGTGGTGTTTGGTCAGCCTTCATAGGTGCTCTGGTGGTGGTGTTTGGTCAGCCTTCATAGGTGCTCTGGTGGTGGTGTTTGGTCAGCCTTCATAGGTGCTCTGGTGGTGGTGTTTGGTCAGCCTTCATAGGTGCTCTGGTGGTGGTGTTCTGTGCCATGGCTCCAGATCTCGTTATGATTCACCGACATGACAGGCTCTCTTGCTGCACATTTAAGGGATTTAATTTGATAACTACAGTGATTTAATGTCTGTGTTTTCACAGGAGGTTTACCAGATTAAATTTATTATTACCACAAAGACAGTGCCTAGCAAAGGTATAAGACCCCTGACCAATTCTCTCATATTACTGAATTTAGAATTTTTCTCTTGCAGTATTTCATTGTTTTTTGCTCCGTCGATTCTTCCCTTCAGTTTTAACAAGATGCCCAATTCCTGCTGATGATAAGAATACCCATCATATGATGCTGCCATGATCATACTTCATTCTAGAAATATTTTCCATTAAAAAACCAGTGTCAATAATCGATTTTCAGTTTCAGTGTTTTAAAATAGAATATCACACGGAACAAGGCATCTTGGTCAAGCATCTGAATATTTTGCAAGGTACTTTATATACTTTTGTTGTTAGTTGGTAGACAAGCAGGTGTCCTGGAAATTGATATTGTAATATTGTATTTATAGTCTATCAACAGGAATCCACATCATTGCTTATTTTAACAATTGACACGTATTTGCCTCTCTCCCTAATAATAGTGTAGGCAATGGAGTATTTGTCAGTCTGCCGCCTGCAAAGCAAATTGAATACTCATAACCGTTTAACACTGCTTAATCACTGTCTGCTGTAGCTGGGCTGGGTTAATACATCGCATGCTGGATTCCCCACTACATTGCCTCTTGTGCTGCAACTACAGAGATACACACACACACAAACACACACACACACACACGCGCACACACACACACGCACACACACACACACACACACACTCGCATGCACACACGCTATTGAAACACATGTTGGCTCATGACAAAAAGTCCCTGTGGTAATGTCTGTGGGCTTGTCAGGTGCAGAGCCATGAAATATGGTTTGAATGAGGGGTAGCTAGGCATTAATGGATACTATTATCCATTCCGAATGCATGCCACATTTGTCAATATTTTGAGGAATTTGGGCAGACAAAGTAGGAGTTGGTCCACTGATGAAAACAGAACAATTACATTGTTATTCAATAAGACAATTCACGTTTTAATTTCTCCTTTTACTTGATTCATTAAGTTCAAAATTATTTATTTTTCTCTCACCTGGGTGTCTTAGTCTCAGCAGGACACAAGTTAAACAAACAAAATCAGAGGCTAGGAGCTTCATGGTCCTGTCAAACTGCTGTCACTTTGCATTTTTTTGGCCCAGAGGCAAAGCCACAGCAGGGCCCAATCTATACAAACACACAAGGTTGGTTACTGGTTGTCTCTAGACTAATCAGCCAAGTTTCAACTGCAGTAGGATTCCTGAGATCAAATTGGTTATATCTCTATCATACAGAAAAACACTAGCGCAGCCATACACTGCGTTTCAGTCAGTGTGCATTTTGGGCAGCACTTCCGTTGACTAAGATAACTGATTTTTGAGGTGTTACTGTCAGATTGAAGCATCTCTTGTCAGCGGTTATAAGCACTTATCTATATGGCTTATAAAAGGTCTAGTAATTGTCCATTGTTCTAATAATTCTATATGACCAATAATATGTCTAATATCAATATGGGTGGCTTGTAAAAAGTCTAATAACTGTCCATAGCTCTAGTAAGGCCATATAGGTTTAATAATTTGTGGAATAACAGTCCATAGCTCTAGTACGGCCATATAGGTTTAATAATATGTGGAATAACAGTCCATAGCTCTAGTATGCCCATATAGGGTTAATGATATGTGGAATAACCGTTCATAAGTCTGATAAAGGTCAGAAAATATTATTATGCTGTTTTTTGGTCACATTTATCCTATATTGTGTGTTAAGTGATTCAATGTAATAGCAATGTTTTTTAAACAAATATGTCAGGGTGTTTTTCATGTATTTTTGCCTGGACATTTTGGCCCAGACACTTTTCATTAAGTCCTGCCACATGCCAATTTCTGCATACGCTTCTTGTTAGGCCTATTACATTTTCTTCCTGGTCTCTAATGTCTTTCCTCTGTGAGGGAAGGACAGAACAAAATGACAACTTTATCGTTATCAACTCCAGTGAAGCATTTTTTGTAGTGATTTATTCTGGTAAGCAACAGTTTAGTCATCTATGGCTACAATGAAAGGAAAGAAGCTGCATATAACAAATTACATTGAATAACAAATTGCCGACCAAAGTGTCCTTGAGTAAGACAATGAACCCTAATTTCTCTCAGGCCGTTTCTGTAATTAAGAGTTTGTTCTTAGCATAGTTTCTTTGTAAAACAAGAAGAAACAAACACATTGACACACACACAGACAACTGAATTAGAGATATTACAAAAAATTTAAACAGATAAGTAATGCAATTTGTCACACTTTGGGAAGTAATTAAACCTGCAGATACATAAAGTGAATGTAGCAGGGACCAGTCAATTGGCTCATTGAAACGTTGTACTCTAGACAGAGCTGTTGACACAACTTCTTCTGTCATTCTTTAAATGGCTCTGATGTGAAGGAGTAAGGCCTGTGTTGTATTATAAACCAGGAGGGCTGCTCTTTACATGGCACATTTCTCTCTCTGTTATGCTCTCCCTCTCTCTCGGTCTAAAAAGTCTCTCTTGCTGCTATCTTCAAGCTCTGATGAAGTACCTCGTCCGATGTCACAGATACACACACAGAGGAGTGCTGAAGCTTTCACATTAGCATAATTACCTCTTCCATCCTTACATTATTAGCCCGCATTAACGTTCAGTCTGAATGTTAGACTGATGAAGTACACTTTTATTAATAACCACTTAGCATGTCAATCAAAACATTCCTTGAGAAATATTTAGAAAATATATTTTGTGCTCTCTCAGACATTGATATAGATCCAGATACTGTATGAGCATATAAAATAAATGAAAGGGTGGTGTGCAACACATTCACACGCACACACACATGCAGGAAACAAACACACACACACACACACACACACACACATGTAATATCACACAGTCACACGCAAGCATGAACCACTTTAATACACACACACACAAACACACGTACATAAAGTGTGTTAAGTATACCTACAGCGTACACAAACACAAACTAATTGCTGCTTTAAGCATAGTGCTACACTTCCAAATGTTTCAGGACGTCAATGGATGTCTGTTTTCAGCTGATCACTGAAGCTGAATAACTATGAAATGTGAAGTACGTGTTCATGTAGTGCAGGAACTAAGGCAGCAAGGATTGATAGTCTGGGCTGCCATACCTTGACATGTGTTGGTGAGTCCTTGCTCATGCTTGTTAATGATGGTTTATTGGCAGGATTAACAGGTTTTATATCATTGCAGCGGCAGCAGGCCAGGTCAACAGCTGCTGTTAATATTGTCTCTCTTCCTTCTGATGGGCATATAGACACTATAATATCATAGGACTTGAATCACATATGGCTGTTATTTCTCAACAAGTGGATATGTTTAAATAATAGTCAAATATCTTTCGCCTGTGCAGTTCCATGGTTTAGATCTATTTCTGCTTGCTTAGCAAGCTAATGGACAGCTGGTTTATCTTGTGGGTTACATAGGTGGCACATCATTTTTAGTGGGATTTACAATATGGTTTGTATTGGGATTTACTGACAATATTAATACATAGATTTTGTTAAAGGGATTTAATAAAAAGACATATAGTAATGGTCGTTTTTACTGGGAGACATTTTCTTGTGCGTGTTTTACTGGTAGACATTATGTTGTGTGAAATTTGCTGGTAGACATTATGTTGTAGACATTATGTTGTGTTAAATTTCCTAGTAGACGTTATGTTGTGTGTAATTTACAGGTAGATAGTATGTTATGTGTGTTTTACTGGTAGGCATTATGTTGTGTGTGTTATACACATAGACATTATGTTGTGTGTGGTTTCACTGGCAGAAATTATGTTGTGTATGTTTTACTGATAGATATTATGTTGTGTGTTTGTTTGTGTTTGAGTGTGAACAGGTCTGTGTTATTCAACATTAATATTCAGTTAGATTTGGAGCAAGGTCTCTGCCCGCAAAAAACATTCATTGAAACACTACAGAAAGCAGTACTAGATGCCATTAGCAGTGATTCAATTAGTGTTTTATATTTTCCTTTAGAAGTCATGAACATGGGGTCAGAGGACTGTTTAGTTCATATTAGTGGTATAAATTATGTTTGTATTGAATACACCAGTGTTACAGAATCATTACAGTGCGTGCATGTGTCTGTGTGTCCGTGTCTGTGTGTGTCTGTGTCTGTGCAGTGCATTCTGCCAGCGGTTTTACCTTTTCTCATGAGGAGGAGCAGAACACAGCACAGAACAGCTCCTGCCTCCAGCTCACCAGACATCCTAGCTATGTGCAGCCTGTGTCCGGATACAGCCCTGCACAATCACAGCATTTAGACAAGTCTTAATTTACTTAGGATGGGCTTGCAGCATATGGGACCATCCACAATAGCTGACTTATGGTGGGACAAAGAAATTCCAGTGTTCTGGCAAAAATAAAATCATTCAGATTTAGTCATAATGGCTCAGCTGTCCTAACCAAAGTAAGAGAGAATAGGGTGCCTTGTGATCCCCCCCTCCCTTTTCTTCTTTTTTTTGTGCCTGAATCTTTTATCTGTGTTATTCACCCCGGACTCTTCAAAGTAACAAGCCTCCTTCTTTCCCCCGGTGCTGGACTTGGAACCCAAATTAGAGACTGCTTGATTAGAGGAGAGAGAAGGGGGCCAAGAGAGGGATATGTGGGTATTGGACAGAACAAATCGCACCCCTACAAAGTGCCTTTTATCCACACACCCCAAGGCCCCACTCCCCTCCCAGCGACCGGGGCCCGCTTGTTGTTCTCTTATCATTTATTTAGTCGCTCGTTTGGTTGATGTTTTTTTGCCCTACTTTGTGACGTTTAAAAGAGGCAGGCATCTGAAAAGGTGAATGCTGAATGAGGTAAAGCTAACAACAGCGCTCTGCTGTCTGTCTGCTCCGGCGTGTCACTCTGGCGTGTTCCCTGTTAACGTGAGGTGCTGAGTGGACATCACAGGAGCACCCGCTCAACCGCCAACCTGCCCGTTTGCGGGACATCCCAGGCCAGACTGGCTTTTGTGTAAAGCTGCTATTGTCCTTCTGAGCTGCTCCCGGCTAGAGGAACCAGCAGCCTGTACTAGCTCCAGCCGAAGCAGCCTGAGGCAGGCCGGGAGAAAGAGGAAATGCTCCCAGAATGTCACAACACATTAGACCTGGGATGCCAGGCTGCTTTATGTACTGCAGAGGCATCCCTCGGCTGTCCGTCTCCCGTGACAAACGGGATGTGAGGAGACACGTTAACAGGCCGGCTCAGCCCCACTGCTGTTAAGAGCCATGCAATATGCAGGAAACTGCCTTTTTGTCAGCAGACTGGTCAGAGACACACCGCTGCTCTACTCAGCTGCACTGCCCAATAAAAGTTTTATCTGCATTTTAAAACTGATCCATAATTTAGAGAAGGAAGAAAGGGATTTTTACACCAAACCAGGGCAACAAAAACAACATGTGTTGTCCAGTGTGATGCTGCTGACAGGCATCATTTTCACTCCTGTCAGTTAAAACCTAGCAAGCCAAGTCAAACTTAGCCAATATGATGTCAAATAAACTTTTTCTTTTACAGCCTCCTCTTTTAAAAACACATTTAGGCAGATTTCAATTCAAGGCATTTCCCTATCCAAGTTGTTTTCCTGAAAAGCTATTTAAAATGTAAGAAACATTGGATTGACACATCTATTCAGATCAGAGCCAGTTTTGAAGAGAAAAGAGAAACAATAAAATTAGAACGCAGGGGAGGACCAAGTTGACATGGTCGTCTGAACTCCCCACAACATCAAAACAATGGGACCTCTGTTAGTATTCTGTCAGTGTTTGTGCAGGCCTGCACTCCCCACTCATGGGCCCCAGGGTGGAACCCTCTGTGGCCCCTGAGCACTGGCCTGCTCCTGGAAGGCATGCACAGATGCACCCGAACACACACACGCTCAGACACACCTACACATGCACACACATGCACACACACACACACGCACACACACGCACACACACACACGCACACACACACGCACACACGCACACACGCTTACACGCACACACACGCACACACACAAATAATCCTCTACAATCGTACACTGAAACAGTATTAACATTTGCTGATTGGCTTGTGACTGAACAGAAAAGAGCAGGGATCTTAAGGGGTCAGTATTGAGTCCAGATGTTTGCCTCTTTGTTCGAATACCACTCTCTTTTTCACTGCCACCCTGGGCAGACAGACAGGGGCTGTGCCCCCTGCCCTCATCCTCTTCTGGATAAGCATTTTTACATTTTACCTGTTCAGAAAATGCTTTTTTTCAGAGGCATTCACATTTGTTAGTACATACATTTTCATACTGGCTCCACATGGAAATCAAAGCCAAAACTCTGACATGCCAAGTGTCATGCTCTACCAACTTCTCTGTATGAAACCAGCATCAGTTGGTCGTAGTCTCAACACCCCTCCCTCTCCAGTCTCCTCAGTGGACCCCACCCCCCCACACACCCCCGCCAAAGGTTAATAAAATCGTTGTTTAATGTATCAATTTTACAGATAAGCCATTCACAACAAGTGTAGCTGGGTAAAAAAAATAAGTATTTTCAGTCCAGGAAAAACACACGCAAGCTGAGTGAATAGCTGCTTTTACATGCTTTTTTCTGAGGACGATAAATGGAGAATTGCAGCTCTCTTCCATTGCGGCAAGCAGCGTTAGGAAAAGCTGCCAGTAAATTGCCGTGAAAGGGTTCTGGAGGTTGACAGGCCCTATTAAGATGAACGGCCTTCCTCATCGGAGAGATAAAATAAATCAGGTGTTTAGTCAAATTAAAATAGTTGGAGTGGAGAGGGCCCCAGGGAGCCCTGGGAGAAACTCAAGACAGATGTGGCCAGAGAATTGACGAAGACACCCAGGAAAGAAAATAGCTTCCTCTGAATCCCATTGAGTCTTTTTATTTGTCATCATTGTGTTAATCTAGCTCCCAGTTCGTCTCTCTGTCCGTCCCGACCTCTTGTGCACCAGCTTCCGCATCAGTTTTTCACAAAGGAGTATGGCAGGAAGATGGTGAGTTACTGTCTGGCCTCTCACTGGCAGTTATGTTGGCTGTGCAAGTCAATCGGAGGCTCACTTAGCATTGATTAGGTAGAGGTACAGAGTAGAGCAGTGGAGAGGAGACATTCTCCATCAAACACTGAACCAGGTCATCCTAGACACTCCTAGAGACAGTCACAGTGGATGTGTGCCTAGGTCAGCTCCTCCCCTAATGAGAGAGAAAGGAAGGGGTGGGGAGATGAATAGTCTCCTCCCCTAATGACAGAGTAAGGAAGGGGTGTGGAGATGAATAGTCTCCTCCCCTAATGACAGAGAAAGGATGGGGGGCAGTGAGGTGATTAGTCTCCTCCCCTAACGGCAGAGAAAGGATGGGAAAGTTAGATGATTAGTCTCCTCCCCTAATGACAGAGAAAGGAAAGGGCGGGAAGATGATTAGTCTCCTCCCCTAATGATGGAGAAAGGAAGGGGCGGGAAGATGATTAGTCTCCTCCCCTAACGGCAGAGAAAGGATGGGGAAGTTAGATGATTAGTCTCCCCTCCTAACGGCAGAGAAAGGAAGGGGCAGGGAGAGGATTAGGAAAGGAGGAGAATCATTAGAGACTGTGGCAAGCAGCACTTTCAATGTTTGCTGAAGGAAGAGGAGTCAGGCGGATGTGACTGGCTGCTATCTGCTACTGTGTTGTCACTCTCCTCAACCTCTTACCCCCCTTTCTTTACATCCACCCCTATATATCTTGACTGGCCAGGAACAACCCTTCTTTGCCTCTTCTCCTGCTCACAGGTAACCTGACAACTCAGGGCTCTGACCTTAGCTCTCTCAATTAAATAATTCTGTATTTGCAGGCAGTGCAAGGATGGCATTTGACAAAAGAAAATGATTTGAAAACATGGCCAAGTTTGTCAGACTGATTGATATGTATAGATTAATAGACTGGCCCCACATAACTTTTTGTGCTTATGTTTATGTATTGAACTAAGGATCCCTGAAAATACCTCAATGCCGCAAAAAGGCTTCTTGGTTTCTTGGTTCTTCTCATATGTGCTTTCTCATGTTAATGCATGGGTCATCTTGTTTGCTCCAGGTAACTGATTGTTTAGTGCACATATTCATGTTCCTGATAAATTTGAACCTTTGCTCTGTCCTCTGTGCCCTCCAAGGTACTCCAGAGAGCCTGGCAGAGAAGGAACACCAGCTCAGTACCATGATCTCCCAGCTGATCAACCTGAGAGAGCAGCTCCTGGCTGCCCATGATGAGCAGAAGAAGCTGGCTGCCTCACAGATGGAGAAACAGAGGCAACAAATGGAGCTTGCCCGCCAGCAGCAGGAACAGGTCAGAACTCACTGATTGTGTTGGCGTGTGTATGTGTGTGATGTATCTATGTCTGTGTGAATGTGTGTGATGTATCTATGTCTGTGTGAATGTGTGTGATGTATCTATGTCTGTGTGAATGTGTGTGATGTATCTATGTCTGTGTGAATGTGTGTGATGTATCTATGTCTGTGTGAATGTGTGTGATGTATCTATGTCTGTGTGAATGTGTGTGATGTATCTATGTCTGTGTGAATGTGTGTGATGTATCTATGTCTATGTGAATGTGTGTGGTGTATCTATGTCTATGTGAATGTGTGTGGTGTATCTATGTCTATGTGAATGTGTGTGGTGTATCTATGTCTATGTGAATGTGTGTGGTGTATCTATGTCTATGTGAATGTGTGTGGTGTATCTATGTCTATGTGAATGTGTGTGGTGTATCTCTCTGTGTGCATGTATGTGTGTGGGCTCTATGTTTGTGTGAATGTGTGTGTGCTCTGTCTCTCTGTGTGTATGTATGTGGGTTTGCTCTATCTCTCTGTGTGTATGTGTGTGTGCGTGCTCTATCTCTCTGTGTGTATGTGTGTGTACTCTATTTCTCCGTGTGTAGGTGTGCATGCTCTATCTGTCTGTGTGTTGGTGAATGTGCTCTATCTGTTTGTGTGTAGATGTGTGTGTGCTCTATCTCCCTGTGTGTAGGCGTGTGTGCTCTATCTGTGTGTATGTGTGCGTGCTCTATCTGTCTGTGTGTAGGTGTGTGTGCTTTATCTGTTTCTGTGTAGGTGTGTGTGTGCTCTATCTCTCTGTGTGTATGCTCTATCTCTCTGTGTGCATGCGTGTGTGCTATATCTGTGTGTAGGTGTGCATGCTCTATCTGTCTGTGTGTAGGTGTGCGTGCTCTATCTCTCTGTGTGTATGTGTGCATGTTCTATCTGTCTGTGTGCATGTGTGTGCACTATACCTCTCCGTGTGTAGGTGTGCATGCTCTACCTGTCTGTGTGTAGGTGTGTGTGCTCTATCTGTTTGTGTGTACGAGTGTGTGTGTGCTCTATCTCTCTGTGTGTAGGTGCGTGTGCTCTTTCTCTCTGTGTGTATGTGTGTGTGCTCTATCTCTCTGTGTGCATGTGTGTGTGCTATATCTCTGTGTGCATGTGAGAGATAGAGCACCTTCCTCTCTATATACTTCTTACCCATATTTCTCCTTTTACTAAATGCATTTAAAAACATTTATTGATTCATAAGAAAACTTTATTACCGAAACATGCCAATAAAATGTTATTACTTTGTAGGAATTTAAAATAATAATGTTTTATTTGATATTAGCTCAAGTTTTTCACATAAGTGTTGTCATGCTCTCTCGCCTACATTTATGCTGTGTTGAGATTTATTTTTAATTATGACTTGTATTAACAAATTTGAGTGGATGTGTGAATTTAACGTGATATTAAACATAGGAAGTCATCTATATCTTCTAAATAGTGTCCTATTAGAACAATCCCTCTCTGCATTAGACGGGTGGCGCAAATCAGCCAAATGAGGCATATTGTACAAATCAGCAAATTAGCACAGCCCATGAACTGTGCTAATTTCTGGTTGGAAATAAGAACGGGATCTGTCCACACTGGCTACGGATTTATTATCACCAAGCCTCCTAATGGCCAGGAGTAAATTATAAGCCTACAGTATAGCCTGCATTTTCATTTTACCATCTCACCACAATTTTCAGTCCTGCATGTGTTAATAACTGTAAATGACCTGGGATTTTTTTGTACAGCACTGTTTACAGTTCCATCATGCTATTGTTCAGTCATCTTTTACTCTAAACTAAATTTGTTTTTTGTTTTTTCTTCCATATGTGAAATCACAGTATTATGAAGAAGGGTGTTCCATGGTATGCTATGTTGATATTAATAAATTATATAGTGATTAAGAATATTTGCATGTTTTGCCATCATGTTTAAGAGAGAGCCTATCTGTCTATCCCCCAATGGAGAGAAAAGGGTAGAATGGAGTAGGGGGAGAAGAGCAGAGGAGCCTGCCACCCAGACACGACACAGTAATTAACTGTTGACACTCGTGAAGAAGCCAGCACAAATTAATCCTGACACATTTGCAGACGAGCGATATCTTACAGTGAACACTTTGTAATTATATTTGAAAATGAAAATTAAATGACACTTAAAACTAGGTTGTCATGCTCAATGAACCGAGAATGTAGTTAGAGAGGTTGCTGGGATAGATGTGGGGCTGCTGGCCCACTCAGAGGAGAGGAATAAGACTATGACAGAACTCTCCTATCCAGCTTGGCTTAGAATCGCCCAGTTATCTCCATCGTAAACCTGTCAATCTCACTCCTAGCTCCCTAATCTCATACTGCCCATCACCGCCCCCCTAGCTAAGCACATAGCTGGAAAACAAGCTAAGGCAGCAACGCCAATCTAGCCACAGCCTGGTGTCCTGTGCCAAATGCTGAAGGCCACTCTTGACTTCTGTCAAGTATTAAAACCAGTTGTGATACCTTGTGATGGAGGTCAGTTGACTATTCTCCACGTACAGTGTTCTGTTGTCCTTATTGTCAGTCCCCAGCCTGGATGAGTGTGTCTTAGCATTTACGTTACTCTACATGAGTGAGATGAATACTTTGAAAAATATTGCTGACGGTAGTTTTGCCTTTTTCTCTGTTCGCCTCAGATTGCCCGACAACAGCAGCAGCTTTTGCAGCAGCAGCACAAAATCAATCTCCTCCAGCAGCAGATTCAGGTCAGTTGTTCATTCATGTGTTCCTCTCACCCCCAAACCCTGTTTCTGGCCTTTCGTTACCAAGCTATACCCCACCACAGGTCACTAGGTCAAATGTCACAGCTTCCTATGTCATTTCTGACATTGCACACAATATCAGATTACTACAATCCACATGCTGTGTAACACTTCCACGTTACTGCCCATCTAATGGTCTGTCTCCGGCTCATTCTCTCTGTATTTTTCAGAATATCTCATTTGGAAATCTCTCTCACTTCATTCTTCTGTCACTCTCTCTTACAGTCCTCATTCACATTACATGATAATTGGCCATTGGTAATTGGGAGGGGTAAAAATGGAGGGGAATAATTAGCACATTCTAATTAACATAAGATGGAGAGAAGATAAAGTAGCAACACCTAATGAAGCATGCTGCTGGTAGAGAGAGAAGTGCCTGGAGGGTGGAGGTGGGGGACATGAAAGAGGCTGGTAAATACTGCCTTTGAAATGACACCATCCCATTTGAGCGACGTGGCAGGGCTGTTGACAGCACTGGGACTACTGTTCACAGCATTGTTAGTGACGGAAAGAGCCTTGTTCACTTTAGTGCAGTGTCTAATTAAGCTTCTGTTTTTGGTGGAAGAAGAAATATGTTCATGTTAGAAATATTTGTTTCATTTATGCGAATTAAGGTAAAATATTTCCGAAGGTGCATTTAGGAAATGATCCGATTGAAAATGAAAGATTTATTTGATTAAAGTCAGTCTGTACAGCAGTGGTCATTTCCATGCATTTTCACTCCAAAGTGGATTGTGTTCTTTTCTCCCCTAAGTAATTATGGAAAATGGAGAGAAAAAATGTAAATG
>JACXGI010000311.1:140502-152666 GCA_016801175.1 Esox masquinongy
GGGGAGGAGTGTGGGGTGTGTGTATAGGGGAGGAGTGTGGGGTGTGTGTGTTTGTGAGCTGGTACACTAGAATTTGGTCAACTTAGGGACCACCCAGGCTGACTGTTGGATGGAGAACGGCTGGATAAGGCTGGGTTGGGGTGGTCAGTCAATGGCTAGCTGTCGTCAGTTTCGCTCAGCAGAGACTGTGGGTGTGTCCGGTGCCAGGAGCTGCCTTCTCCCATATCCCACCTATTCCTTATCCTACAACTCCTACACACTAACACTTTTTCCCTACTCTCTGTACTCCTCTTTCGAGGAGAATCGTTAAAACATAATACTTACTCTCAATTCAACCTCACATATATCTTAATCACAGCTCCCATACTTTGAAATGAACTTCAGAAAACATGTTTCCTAGTGGGCATACTTTATACCAGTCCCAGTTGAATGGCAGAGGGAGCTATAGATCCCCTCTGCAGCCCCTCCTGTCCACCCCTCAAGGACTCTACCTAGTCCACAGTCCCTGTGATATGTGGAGGCAAAGCAGCAAAGCAAACCCCTTGGATTTACACGGCATTAAGCACAACAACAGGATTTAGTGCTGGGCCATAAAAATCCCCCTTTCAAGTGCACTTTCCAAGAGAAAGGCTCCACTGTCAATGTTTGACTCTGCCGGAGAGACTGGAGAACTGGCCCCTTTGGTGCTGCCGTCACAGTTTGGGAGAATGATTCCCCATCACTCTACTAAACAGGAACTCACTCTGCTCCCTTGAAAAGAGTTCAGTACCCTCACCAGATCACGCCCTAGAATGGAACACACTATTGCCCTAGGACCAAAAATCCTGAATAAGGACACTCTTATCTTGGGCTCACTGACACACAGCCACAATGTAACACACACACACACACACCACACTCCATATGTCCGTGCTGTGGTTAAAGGCAAATGTGCTACCTGTACATTCCCTTTGGTGAGCCGTTCAAGGAGAAGTGTGTTGTATATATTTGACCACACTTGGACAGGTACTGGAAATGCATGGATGTAATTCAAACAGATAGAGAGGCATCTGGATATCAGAAGCGCTGTCCCCAGCCAAAACGGCCTTCCACATACTCTGTCTCTGTGATGTGTCCTGATGAAACATGACTCCATTTACAATTAAACAAAAGAGACACATATTTACACCATCTGCTACACCCCTCTCAGTCCCTCTGCCTGTTTACGACACTCACCAGGTCCTGATCAAGCATAGATTGCCCGCACAACAACTTTAAATCAGTTTGATCATGTTAGACATTTTGTTTATCCTAGCACAAGTCGTTTAAGGCTTATTTCATGAAATGCTCTCCCCTTATGACCCAGTTTTACTCTGTCCTTAGTGACGCTGGTCTGGCTGCTTGTAAAGATGGCCAAAGATGAGGGCAGGGATGAGGGTAGAGAGATGAGTGGAGGGATGAGGGTAGAGAGATGAGGGGAGGGATGAGGGTAGAGAGATGAGGGGAGGGATGAGGCAGGGGCAAGGTACCAACACACTCTGTTTTCATTAGTGCCCCGCTCTTAAAAGTGCCCCCGTCCTCTTAATATACAACAGCTTTGAGTTAATTAGTACTCTATTCAAGCTTCAGCCTGCATGTCGCAGACTTTTAGAAGAGTGGTAAAACAGCTCTAGGGGATTGGGTTTCCCTGATGTTAGTATAGAGAACAGTCAGCTTTACTAGAGATACTCCTCATGATCATCAAAGTGCTTCTGGTTTTGGCTTGGGGGGGGTCGGCGCTTCAGGTTGTGTTCCCGAATTGATGATATAACGGATCGCATTTGTAGACACTGTAAACTGGACCAGCAACGACCAAATAAAACCACCAGGACTGTAACTCCACACCCTACCTGGAACTCCATGCACTTTCTGGGGCTTTCTTTTCTGACAGGGCGGGAGGGAGTTAGGTAGAAACAGCCAGAGAGGTTTGGAGCAAGGCACGATCCAATTTAATTGAGTATCCTTTTGAATGGCCTTCTCTCTCTTTTCATCCTTTCACAGTTGTGCTTTGAGGAGGGAGAGAAATTGAGTCTTTGTCCTTCGGGATTACAATGTCACTTGTTTTAAGATAGCAGATGTTTTGATTACAGCTTTAGGGGCTTATCAAAAGTTTAAAGCTCAAGGCTCTGTTTTTCTCTCAAAATCTCATTTGTCTTTCTATAGCCTTCCCTTGTTGTTAAAGTTCATACTGCAACTAATTTCGCCAAGCAAGCAGATTACTGTTATTGAATACTTTGATTCTAGTACCAAACTTGATACACCATTAGCTTGTCACAATTAAAAGCAAAATGTTGAAGTAAATCTGATCCGTAACAGAAAATGTGTTTCTTGCATAACAGACAGATTTATCAAAGCAGTGTGAAGGCAGCCAAGGAAAGCCAGTGAGTTGAGAATAGCTGAAATAGATGCTAAACAGAGCTTTATTCTGCCTGTTTATTTAGCCTCTGCATCAATCAACCACATCGACTGGCGCTCGATTGAACTGTTTAGGGGCCGTCTCCTTGACAATCACACCAACTTCTCATTCCACCCCAATAGCAACAAATCAGGTTTATTTTAGCTTTGGAGCCCAGCCTAACTATTTCATATAGCTACTGTAATTATATGGGAGTGAATTGCACGACAGCCATATGTTAGCAGCATGGGTAGCAGTCAATGAAATGTGTGAATAAAAGGGGGTGGTGACCACAGTTATTGACTAAACACATGTTTTTGGGAACAGGATATTTTGATATAAAGAAAATCATTATAAACTGTAGGAATTTATATTTGGCCATATTTTATACAACCCAGTTACCAACTCCACTCTCAGAGTACCTATCTACAGTAGTTCAATAACTCCCTAGTATATTTGGGCTAGTGAACTTTTTTTTTTAACGGTCTGCTCCCTGCAAATGACCGCAAAGTTGTAATGGCAGGTAGGGGTCAGAGAGGTTTGGGGGGGGGGGTGCGGCTCTAACATGCTGTGATGGAGTGCAGCTCCCCAGCAACAGCGACCCCCGACCCCTTTCCCAACCAGCCCACCCATCCTCCAGCTCCTCTGCCTGCAGAGCTCTCACAGTTCCAGGCCAGGTGGAAATTCCTGTGCTCTCACGAGGCTACCAAGCCGTCGAGGATCCACCGCGCACGGGGATGGCACCAGTCCATGAATTCCTGAAGGATGGGGCTGGTACGGCATGAGACCAAGTGACACACACGCACAATAATACATTTTCCTTGAAAGGTCAGGCTGAACTTTATCTTCACACGCCAGGTTATAGAAAGTAGCTCCCCAGATGAAACGGGGATGCTTTTAATCAGAAGAATACATGTTAGGTCAAATTCAATGTGTCTGTGCTTACATTAACTCCTACAGCAACAATCCGTTCTTTATTAGCATTCGGTGTAATTATATCAGAGCTGGCATTGTTGCAGCATTGTTTAGCAGTGATCTAAAGATTCCACTGATAGGGATTTTCTATGGGAGCCATTGTAACTGGACCTACACTGGTTCAACCTTGGTTTTAATCCAGCCGCCTTGGGCAGGTCTGGTTCTACTTATCTAGCCCAGAGCTGCTTTTCCTTCTTCTGCTCCTGTGAAGGACCTCCACGTGGCTGTGTTCCGCTATCAACCCCCTCTCCCCTAACCTCTCACCCTCTTTCCCGGCAGCCCACTAGCCTACACAGTGTGGCTATCTCCACACCTCTCCTTTGACTTATACCATCCACTAATACACTCATTCTGGGTCACTATATCTACACTCTACTCCTCTCTTTTTCGAACATTCATTTATATCTGTAGGAATAATGGCTGTATATTTGGTTTGTGTAGATCATTATTGTTCTGAGATCTCTGTTCCATTTGGATCTATTTTCTACTGAGGAGATTAAAAACTATTGCACGTTACTAGAAAAATATACAAAGCAAACCTTTTCACTAATGAAATGCAGACATGATTATTTCCCCCCATAATATTTTGCCCCCATAGCATCTCCCATGAGCACAGAGTGTGCTGGTACTTGTTGTTTGCCTTTAAAGAAGTATCATTGCCTTAGTTAAAAGGGAAAAACCAGTGCCTTGTTGTCAGCCCTCACTTCAAAGTGGAAAAGGTTTCCTCACATGTGGTTTTAAATGGTGTGGAGGAACAGCAGGGGACTTCCAAGGGTTAAATGATAATAGCTGCAGACAGTTCCCAGATTAAAGATACAATTTAATTACACAAGAGCTAGCTAACTGTGTCCACAGCCCTAGCCTGCCAGGCAGATATCTTCCTAGTAGCACCACAACACATTAGAACACGGGTGTGTGAACATGGTCGAGCATTCCACCGTGTTGTCTACTTGTTAGGACTGTACTATACTGCATCGTAATGTCTGTGTACTGTGTCTCTTTCTTCCTTTATGGATGTGTTATGTCTGTATTTGTGTTTCTGTGTCCAGCCTATTTGGGTTTGTGGGTCAGTCCGCGTGTGTAGGTTAGTGCTAATTCTTTGAGTGCCGGGACGTAACCAAAGATTCTTCCCAAGTTTCATTAATCCTTTTTTTGTTGTCCCCTCAAATTTCAAAGAAAGACAGAACAAGACAGAACAAGACAGACAGACAGACAGACAGACATATGGCCTTGATCACTGAGTCCTTTCACGTATTCTTCCCCCCTTCGTCCTACTGCTGTGGTCATTTAACAGCAGTAGAGCTTAAAGAAGCCCGACAGGCCCGGGAGTTCAGGGCCCAGAGGCCAAACCAGGGCCTCCATAAAGGTTTAATCAGTAGCAGCTTCCTTCCTCACTTGATGAATATTTGTCAGGTATGACACGTACATAAACACAGGTATGACACATGTTGATAAAGTTTCCTTTACACAATCAATACGTTTTGACAATGTTTGCTTTTTAGAGCTGAAATTGGCATACGTTAAGTAACTGGTGTGTCTGCTCTCAAGGTAGAATTTTTTCTCATTACTAAACATTTCCATTTTAGTCATTTAGCAGATGCTCTGGCAGTGAGATACAAGTAAATACTAATTTGGGATGAACTACAGATTTCTGAAAACATGCAGTACATTAGTTTATTAACACACTCAAATCCTTCTCTGTCACTGAGAGTACATTAATTTCAATACCACAAAAAGACAGTATAGCATCCTATTTAGATAAGTTCACAGTGCACCCATACTTCCAATGCTGTGTTGGAAAGTGGTAATAGAATTAAAAGGGAAACTATAAAAGCGAGACCTAATGTAACACATTTGTTTTTAAATGAAGACCACTTTCATTTCCCCCTGTTTATGAGAATGTCTGTCTGTCTGTCTTGGTCATATGGCACAAGCCAATACTGTAATACTCCTGACTTATCGGCTTACTAGATCTTTTCTCTTGTAATCCAGTGAACAGTAATTGCACTCTACATTTTATTTGGTTAACATTTTAGGGGCAACAAAGCAGGCAGCTACCACATAATGGTGAATAATTAAACATGAACTTTAAATAAACACAAGGGTGGCTGCTAATTGAGCAAATATAATGGTTCCTAATTTACGTCTCTCAGATGTTTCTGTTGTATTCCAGGGCGCAAATTATCTTCTAATAGACTCTTATTAATACATGGCGCAAAATACACCAAAATAGACATTGTTAAAGAGAATGTGTAAGTTCCCCAATTACCAGCCAGATCAACTGCTAGCATGATAATAAGAGAATAATGGAGCAGGGAGTGATAGAGTGTTTATATACAGTGTTAGCTGGGCTGGCAGTTGTAGGATTACTCTGGAGCCTTTACAGCCTCATCAAACCAGCTTGGCTTCAGCCCAGGGAGAGAGCTGTTCTATGGCTCCAACCCTACATAAATTGCTCATCCACCAGTTAAAGGAGACCGTTAGCTGATGAAGATGTGCACATGCAAGACTAAAGATAAAAGAAAGCAGTGACCCAACTCATTAGCCTCTGTGATTTAATATATTGACACTTGGATACAAATAATTCCATTTAGTGGCCTGTGTTGGGCAGCGGGGGGGGAGGGATCAATTTAATTAGTTATGAAATGTGACTTCTTGTCAGGAAGCAGAAGAAATGCTGACGTTAAATAAAGTTGTGTGCAATTTGAACAATAAAGCAACCGTGCCCCTGTTAAAAGTTAATGATGCACAAAAGGGCTTAATAGATACAACCTCAGCAATGGCCATGATGGTTTGGAAATAAAGCTTAAGTGGATGAACAGCTATACCAGTAATGTTGCTGGCATATTAAAACAAATTCAGACATTACAAATATCAACAGTGCAGTCTATCCGGGTATCTGGGACCATTCTGGTCTGTAGTGAAGTGTGTCTGCTTTCAGGGTGCTGCTGAAACACTTGTTTGGTTTAAATTCTCCTTAGTGTGAAATACGGCATCCATTTGTATTGTGTATACGTTAGGCCTGAGTTAGGGTACATGAAGAGAGTGGAAATAGAATGGTCTTTTTAGTGCATTTAGCAGCATTTCCTCTGATATCAGGCCCTGGCTTGTGTTCATTCTGTAAAACATTAAAAGATACACATCCCCAGTACCGCCTCGTTGGTGGAAATATTCAGAGGCGGCCTGGCACACAAAGACATGAGGAACATATGCAAGGACACATGTCTTTGTTGGTGGTGTAAGCATGTAGACAAACACTGCTCCATTAATAATGTTAATGACACAACAACTCCTTGCTGTCTTGTAATAATCAGCAGGGCAATGCAGCGTCTTTGTGTTCCCACACCTTTCCCGTTTAGGCTGTGTTAATGAACTGCCTCCATCTTGACAAGGGCTGTCACATGAACAGTTGTAATGTGTGAAGTCACACCTGAGTGTCTGCCTTAAATTAGTCACCTGAGGGGATTCCAAACAAGCACTGGGACATGGTAATTTATGCCAGGAACCTGCTGGCTCTCATAGCAGCTCAGTGCTAGTGATAACAGTAATCAGCACACGACAGCAGATCACTGGAGCTGTAGCGCATCTCATCAGGCATTAGGGAACCAAGTTAGCTCTGTGATAAGACAATACAGCTAAATAAACTTCAGAACAGGAGCAATTTACTACATGTTATTGATACTATATAGAAACAAGGCCAACCTATGATACATAAAGCTGCACTCTTTGAATGTCATTATAAAGCACCTGTTTTAACTCTCGTGCTCCCCACAATCATTTCCTGGATGAAGGTGGCCAGTCGTGTTATACTTTGCACCCATTATACCCTGTGCTCCAAAGGAAAATATCAGTTGACGGAGAACACATCCTCCAGTGTGATGTTGACTTAGTTTCCTCTCCCTATCCGCTTGGCCAGTGTTTTCCCTGCTAATGTTGAGCAAACTGTTTTGTCTTTGCATTGGCTTTGCGCTGCCCTCGGCCTCCGCAGTGGGCACACTCACAGGGAGAGGGCTGCATTAATAGGATCTAGTGTGTGCGGCCAGCCGGCAGGGAGAAAGGGGGCCCGTGTTTTCTTAGGGCCGGTGTGGCAAAGCAAAGCATTCAGTCCATGGCCGCTGTAGCAAAAAAAGGCTCTTTTTGTTTTTCGGGGCAGAGGAGAGTCCAAGCATTCCCCATGGAACACAATGAATGGGTCGTTTTGTCCCGCGTCGGTTTTCATAGACGCAGATTTATTTCTTTTTTTTCTCTGGAATTAGTCTGGCGAGTCACTGACACAACACATGGCATTTGAGCGTGTTGTAAAGTCTCGGCACACTCATGTGCCTGTAATAAAATGGCCCCTTCGTAACAATCATGCTTTCTGCCGGACAACAGAGCCCACTCTGTTGTTTTCCAAAACCCCAGCACCTGGGAGGCAATAGAGAAGACAGAGACTCAGTCTATATGCAGAGTGCAGGGAGAGGAGGAGTGGACAGGAAGAAGGGGAAGTTCTCCCCTGCTCCTCAAACCCCCTCATGACCAGCCTCTGCAGACTTTAGCCTCCACCCTGGAGCCCCGCTTTGCCGCCGTGTGGACAACGCCATTGTTAAAATGAGGGGGTGGGCCGATGCCAGTCAGCTCCCTGTCCTGCCTTCAGACACACTATCTTTAATAACTCACCCAAGACTCTGGCTCAGTCTCCACAATGGTGAGGTTGTTAGAATCCTAGATTTTCTTACACCTTTACAAACACAGTAAATGTTTAAAATATATTTGAGATCAAATATTACATGTTGATTTTACATCAACCAAATTACATAAAAGTTGGAGAAGAAGTGCTGTTCAGCAGAATTGTATTTTTACAAGAGATGAATTTACATGTGAAAAGGATCAGTAGAGAAATAATTAAATGTAAAATGCTATGTGAAGAGCATGTGTTTTCTAGCCCCTCAGAGATTGGCTTCTCTAAGCAGCATGTTGAGGAATTGGGGGATTTCACACGTGTATGCCAATAGCATTTAACATTTCCTCCTACTGTACATGTTCTTGTTCTTCCATTCCTCACATCCCCCCAGCCTGTTCACACGTGGTTATAGCGGGCTATCTGACTAGGCCGTGTCAAACCTCTTTTAGAACTTGCCTTGCCTCCCTGCAATGAGGGTCAGAGGCATTCTGCTTATTCCCATTTCCATAGAGCTGGGATGTATACGTGGGATAATGATGCCGGCCCCAGACTCACTTGTGGGGTTGTTTATGTCTGTTCTCTTCTTTCCCGTCATTACCCATGCTGTTTGAGGGAGTCCCCATGGATTTGGCCAGTTTACTGCAAACCTTTTTAATTTTACGACCAGACCATTCCAAAATATATTTTTGCCTTCTATTTCCTTGTGTGACTAACAAAAATAAATCCACCCAGATCTCCTGTTTTGTAGAAATGTAACATTGAGTACATGGTCGTATTGTAGGAATGTAGTCTTTCAATAGTAGGACCTGTATAATAGAAGAGTATGTGTGTGTAAGAGAGATTATAATGAAAGAAGCTTTGATACACAACGTAAGACAGACAAGAAAAAAAATATATCTTTCATATTTTATACTCAACACAAATCTAATTACTTGAATTATTTATAAACTTAAATTACATTTAAGGCCTTTAAGGCTCTACTAAAATTTGCCTTAAGTACACAATTTCTCTTGAATCTACATTGATCACATTTCTTGTCTTTTCTCATGGGAGAACAGACAAGAGATGTTTCTGCTTTATCCAATTTACTGCACATCAGTAACATTCACCAACATTCTTTAATGTTGATTTCATCAATGTGAGATTTTTCAGAATTATTTTATAAACCAGATATAATGCATGGTATTTTTGTATGTTCTATTATTTTTAATTTATGATTGGACCATTGGACCATTGTCCATTCATGTTGTACCGGCTTGGCGTCCTGGGCGTCCAGTCTGTCTATGAGAGTATTTCTTCAGTCAGGTTAGTTGTCTTACCTCTTAAAGGGGAGACTTCAGCTATGATCTTGGCTTCCAAGGATGCCGTGGCTGCCAGGAGGGTCTCTGTGATGACTACGGGTTGTTGTGGGCTCGGTGCGCCGGGTTTTGTGTTCGGTGCAAGGGGCATCTCCTTAGCTAATGATGGGGTTATGGGTGGGTTAAAACGATGTGGGTCGTCAACAATGTTGTGTTTCTTTGTGACTGCTGTTAGGAGAGTCCCTGTATATAAAATGTTTACCTTGTTTCTGTATTGCAGTATATCTGATTTATTAAGTAACTTCATCTATATGTGAAGTGATGTTTAAATTCAATTAGTTTGTTTCTGTTAAATAATTAGGAAGAGTTTGTGGAGGAATGAAGCTTCCTCTGTCTGTAATGACAGGAAGCCTCCACAAGTGCTTGCTCTGTCTAGCCTGTGGCTAAGGCTGTAAGCGCTGTAGCCCATTATCCTTTTTCAAAACATATCAAAATCCTGGATCTGTTCTAAATTATCGGCTTATTCTGCAAATAAAAGTCAGACAGTGAAACCTGCTGACTTTGGTCATAGAGACAGTGACTGGGGTTCCTCCGGAAGGTGGTGCAAATGTCCTCAGCAATGTTCAGGGTGGATGGGTAGGATGTCAGACAGTATTGCTTTTTTCCTATTGCTCTCTAGCCCCTTCTTGTGGTGGGTCTGGCACCTGCAAGGTATGCTGTAGTTGTTGGTCGGCGAATGTGCTGTCCTCAATGAGTGTGGGTTCTATTTTCTGTTTAACTGATATAGTGATAAGAAGCTGAAAGGCCTGGAGATATGTACCTTTCAGGATACGTGTCTCGATCTTCGATCCCCCTTTACCCTTTGGTAGTTGCTACGATGAGGCAGGGCCAATTTTCACAAATTGGATACCACGAACTTAGGCAGAGAAAATTAATTAGAAAATGTTTGTCTTTATTTTTCTATTCCCTAAACACCACACTTCTAAATGTCCTGTACTTATCTAGGCATAACCTTTAATGTTCTGATATTCTACTATTTAATTGGTTTCCAGTGTCAGTGTGGCATACAGTACAGCAGACTCCAGTCAGTGCAGATTTCTAAACCGATGCGGAGCCAGGGGAAGTGAAGAGGAGGGGCTGAGCTGAAGGGGTTGTCTGCCCTGCTTTCTAACAGCACCACACTTAATATAGAAATATTGGAATGGCTCTTTTCCAAAAGAGCTTGTTTTACTGTGTAAGGAATTAGTGGAACAAGAAGTCATCTATTGGTTATTCCCACAGACGGCCCGACCTCACCCCGTGTCTGGTTTCTCTGCACCTTACCCTGATCTCTCTGCTCTGTATATAGACTGGAGGACCGGTATCCCTGGTCTCACTCTCCAGACCGTTTCTGTTGTCAAAGAGTAGTGGCTTGATACACTTATTATTAGACAGTTGTCAGGCTCCTGCTCAGACAGATCTCTGGCAGAATAGAGAATGACTTGTGTCCCTTGGAAGACAATGTTTATCCATTACGTGCAAGGACCCATTGTTGCTGACCTGTACCTCTGTAATAGATTGGCCTCCCATTTCAGAGCAAAGTGAAGCATGTTTTCTAGTTTGGGAAGCGAGAGTAGGTGGAGAGCAGCCCTTAATACCAGCTAACCAGCAGGCTGAGGGATCAAAGTCTGTCACGGTGGTATTGATCCTCTGTCCTGATTACCATCACACTCCAAACAGCTACGATACAGAGCCCGATGTCTGGGACTCTGATAACACCACCACCCTGGACTGTGTTTGTCTGTGTTTGTAGGTTTGTGTTTCCGCATCCTTTTGTGTTGTCATTTTATGTGTGTGTTTGTGTGAGAGATTATTTGTGGGATTAGTGTATAAAGCGGGGTTCCTTCACACCGGATGAGTGCAGTTAACTGATTAATTACCTGTGATGTGGGAGTAATGTGCTTGGGGATCACTGAGAGTTTTTAGAAATTGACCTCTCGAAGAAAGTCATGCACAGACTGAAGCCCACAAGTAGTCCTTGTTGGCTCCAGACATTACTGACATTGCTCTCCAGTTCTCTCTCCATCTCTCACTTTCTCCATCATTGTCACTCACACTCTCGCGTAATCCCTCTCACTTGCATTTTTTCTAACTCAGACTTAATCTCTCACTATCTCTCACCTCCTGTCTTTCTCTCTCATTTTCCTTCTGCAGCAGCACACGAGGATGTTGTTTGTTAAGTTCACATCCTCCAACTGGTGTCAGTGTTAGTGGGGTTTCTGTGGGTCTAAAGCCAGGGCTTCCAACTTCTTCTAGATCACTTTACATTCAAATGGATCTCCTAAGGTGCTTTCCACTAGCGTTTGGTGTGTGACTCAGTGGAGAGTAGAAGGGAACGATGTGTGAACTATCATCACTTACAGTAACAGCTGGAGCCAGTTCTCTCTGGTTAAAATATATCACCCCAATTTATTTCCTAACTCCTCGGGATACGTGAAAAGTGGGAAAAATGCTGGAGCTGTGGCAGAGTGACTGGCAGAAATAGTCGAATTGTAATAAGCACATTTATCACCGTAAGTCTATATTTTATAATTTAATATTGCGCAAGTAATTTAATTTGATTCCTATACTCTTGATAACCTCCTCAAAACAAACTAATATGCACTATAACTCCTGTAGCCTTTACACATGTTACCAGACAATCTCACTGGAGCATTTACAACTGACACTCCCACTAGAGCCTTTACACCCGACACCTGACACTCCCACTAGAGCCTTTATACCTGACACTCCCACTGTAGCCTTTACACCCGACACCTGACACTCCCACTAGAGC